>KQ986737.1:10569-129256 GCA_001598015.1 Dorcoceras hygrometricum
CTCCGCTCTGGAACTGGAGGAGAGTTGCTATGAGCAGCTCTTGCACACCAAAGATCGTTTGGAAGGGTTGGCAGCGTTCGCAGAGAGACGGAAGCCTGAATATAGAGGTGAATGAAGAGCTGCAGTATTTCGCTGAGTTAATCAAATTGTGAACACATTTTGATCCAGTGGATCAAAAATTCAATATTAACCCTGTATATATCTCAGACTCTTACTTTCCAAACAATGATCAAATTTGATTTCCTATATGTTCTGCAGGTGAGTCAAAATTGGTAGATAAAAGAATGAAATATGATAAGTATTCAATCAGTTTTATAATCAAACTAAGCTGGGGAATGAATTATCAAAATACATATCATTTTGTATGATTGGTATCAACGGTATGAATGAAATTAAATTACTTTTCTTCAAATAATAACCATTTAGTAAAAATAAAATAAAACAAATATTTGATAAAATTATTAATTTTTATTTTATTTATTAACTTTGACTATTATGATTATTTTTGTTACTACAGTAATAATAATAATAATAATAATAACATTTATTGCTATTTGTTTCTTCTTCGTAGTATTATTATTATTAGTATTATTAATATTATTATTGTTATATTATATTATTATCATTATAATTAATATCTTAAGTTTGAAGAAAAAAACTTACCAACTTATATAATACAAATCATCCAAACACTTTTATGCCAAGCTTACGTGGGAAAAAGCAGGTCTCTGTGGCACAATGTAAATTGAGAGAGGGGTGAAGCAATCATTTATATGGGTTAGTAGGGTAAAGAGTTACAAGATATACCCCATATACATTTTCCTTACTACCTCTGTACATGAATTGATAAGACTAACTATACCATCTATTCCGGGGATTTGTTCTCCCACATTTGAAAAGTAGAAGGGGCTTATTGTTATCCAAAAACTTACAAGGGGTAAATTAAATTAAGCACAAGAGAGCGGCTATATATTTTTGAAGAGAGGCTGCCAACTTCGAGTCGAAGCCTTCCCCAAAACCTTCTGAACAGAGAAAATGGCTGACAGCGCTTCAGCGAAGAGATGGCTTCCTCTTGAAGCAAACCCTGATGTTATGAACCAGGTTAGTGTACACGAGAAGTGTTATTTATTATTATTTTTTTAAATCTAAATTTCCTTTGGATTTCTGAAGAATTAGAAAGAAGTTCAGTGTTTGAGGTGTGTTCCGAAAGTTATTATTAATTCTTGAATATTAACGATTCATCTGTTTTTGATGCATATTCGTCTTTTTTGTATATACTTTGAATCTGCTGGCCTATTGAATATTATTATCAAAGGGAATGAATTGCGTTCGAAGTGTATTCGAAAAGTAGTTGATTTGGCATTGAATTGGTTTTTGAAAGAAAGAATGACATTTAGTTGTTGACGGTAGTGTCGAAAAAGCACCAATAAAATCGATAGTGGAGTTAATTTTACGAGACATTATTAATATTAGAATGTAATTGTCCACTAGAGGTGAGGATATGTAATTTTTGTTTTTTGCGTGTAGGTGGTTTTCAAGAAACTTTACAATCTAGAAATGTAAAACAGAATTTGTGAATCATGACATGTATTTTGCATGTGTGTAGGTAGTTTTCAAGAAACTTTACAACCTAGAAATGTAAAACAGAATTTGTGAATCATGAGATCATGACATGTATTTTGCATGGAGATTGTGAGTTACGTTTATTGAGCAAACAAGCTGCAATGTGCAGTTTCTTTGGGGGCTTGGTGTTACTCCTGATGAGGCTGAGTGCTATGATGTATATGGATTGGATGAAGAACTCCTGGAAATGGTCCCCAAGCCTGTGCTGGCTGTGCTGTTTCTGTTCCCCATAACATCACAGGTAGTTTGAGGAAAATTTTAGCTCACTTTTGTCTGGCCATGTGATGCATCACATGAAGCTTTTGTCATCTTGGTTACTGATGAGAGTTTTCTGTCTGAACAGACTGAAGATGAAAGGATTCAGCGAGATCGTGAAGCAAGGGTGAGTTGCGCTTTCTCACTAATATCTTCTCTTTCAGTGGGAAACTTAATTTAATTTGGACATCTCTGGTGAAATCAAATGCTACTCGATTTATTTATGCATTCTACAACGTAAGATGAGTTTAGATTTCACTCTTTTCACTATCATCAGCATGTTTGCTGCACCTGAGTTTTTTACTAGTCACTAAATTTGGTTTATGTAAGGATCAACTGATTTTTCCCCTTTCATACTGTTGTATGCTTAGACTCTGTCTCTTGTGCGCACAAAGTGCTGGATGGTTGGATGTAATAATTCGCTTATAGTTTTTGTTTGTATTGTTGCTATGATAAGGACTTAATTTGAATGAATTTGGAAGGTCAAATCCTAGGATTTTGAAGTCAATATGTTTGTTTTCTGATTGGTTGGATTACTACTGTTAGTTTACCCTGTTTAAATTGTAATAACTTCTGTGGCAAGAGCAAGAACAATTCAATAAAAAAAGACTAATTTCTTCATATTTCTCCCTCACTGAATGCTTCAGTTTTCAAGGCATGCTTTTCTTTTTTTCTCATGCTGTTGTATTGCTTGTGTCATCTCACATCTTTTCCACAACCATATGCATTGCCATTTCTGTAAGTGTATGATGTATGTGCACTCACACATTACCATGAGTCCCCTTCCAAGAATTTTGTCAAATTATATCCTTTCCCTTCGAAAAACTTCTCATTTCATCTCTCCTACTCGTTTTCTCAAAGTCCTGGAAAAATTGTTGATACTACTGTTGCTAAATATTCTTACATTTTTTACATTTTTTATTGGAACATTAAGCCTCAAAGTAAGGACTTGAAAGTCAAGTCCTGGGAATTTTATATGCCCGTTATACTGCTGGCATACTGCACGATAACTGATCAGAATTCTTTATGAGTTTTCTGAATAGTTTATTCACTTGTATTAATACTGCATTGGAGATAGGTCACACTTATTCTGTTTGTTATAAATTTGTTGCCAAGGTGAGCTTCCGTCACAAACTAAGAGTTTCAATATCTTTTTTCTGAGCAATTATGAAGTATGATTTTCTGCATTTATATTTAGTTCGTTTAAGTATCTCTTGTAATATAGTTCCAGCAGTGCTCGTCTTTCGAAGGTAGTGTCGAAAAAGCACCAATAAAATCGATAGTGGAGTTAATTTTACGAGACATTATTAATATTAGAATGTAATTGTCCACTAGAGGTGAGGATATGTAATTTTTGTTATTTGCGTGTAGGTGGTTATCGAGAAACTTTACAATCTAGAAATGTAAAACAGAATTTGTGAGTTTTCAAGAAACGTTACAACCTAGAAATGTAAAACAGAATTTGTGAATCATGAGAATCATGACATGTATTTTGCATGGAGATTGTGAGTTACGTTTATTGAGCAAACAAGCTGCAATGTGCAGTTTCTGTGGGGGCTTGGTGTTACTCCTGATGAGGCTGAGTGCTATGATGTATATGGATTGGATGAAGAACTCCTGGAAATGGTCCCCAAGCCTGTGCTGGCTGTGCTGTTTCTGTTCCCCATAACATCACAGGTAGTTTGAGGAAAATTTTAGTTCACTTTTGTCTGGCCATGTGATGCATCACATGAAGCTTTTGTCATCTTGGTTACTGATGAGAGTTTTCTGTCTGAACAGACTGAAGATGAAAGGATTCAGCGAGATTGTGAAGCAAGGGTGAGTTGCGCTTTCTCACTAATATCTTCTCTTTCAGTGGGAAACTTAATTTTATTTGGATATCTGTAGTGAAATCAAATGCTACTCGATTTATTTATGCATTCTACAACGTATGATGAGTTTAGATTTCACTCTTTTCACTATCATCAGCATGTTTGCTGCACCTGAGTTTTTTACTAGTCACTAAATTTGGTTTATGTAAGGATCAACTGATTTTTTCCCCTTTCATACTGTTGTATGCTTAGACTCTGTCTCTGTGCGCACAAAGTGCTGATTGAGAAGGACTTAATTTGAATGAATTTGGAAGGTCAAATCCTAGGATTATGAAGTCAATATGTTTGTTTTCTGATTGGTTGGATTACTACTGTTAGTTTACCCTGTTTAAATTGTAATAACTTCTGTGGCAAGAGCAAGAACAATTCAATAAAAAAGACTAATTTCTTCATATTTCTCCCTCACTGAATGCTTCAGTTTTCAAGGCATGCTTTTCTTTTTTTGTCATGCTGTTGTATGGCTTGTGTCATCTCACATCTTTTCCACAACCATATGCATTGCCACTTCTATAAGTGTATGATGTATGTGCACTCACACATTACCATGAGTCCCCTTCCAAGAATTTTGTCAAATTATATCCTTTCCCTTCGAAAAACTTCTCATTTCATCTCTCCTACTCGTTTTTCTCAAAGTCCTGGAAAAATTGTTGATACTACTGTTGCTAAATATTCTTACATTTTCTACATTTTTTATTGGAACATTAAGCCTCAAAGTAAGGACTTGAAAGTCAAGTCCTGGGAATTTTATATGCCCGTTATACTGCTGGCATACTGCACGATAACTGATCAGAATTCTTTATGAGTTTTCTGAATAGTTTATTCGCTTGTATTAATACTGCATTTGAGACAGGTCACACTTATTCTGTTTGTTATAAGTTTGTTGCCATGGTGAGCTTCCGTCACAAACTAAGAGTTTCAATATCTTTTTTCTGAGCAATTATGAAGTATGATTTTCTGCATTTATATTTAGTTCGTTTAAGTATCTCTTGTAATATAGTTCCAGCGGTGCTTGTCTTTTGATGAATTCTGGGATAACATATTATCAATTGGTTTCTATTTCATATTTTGTTGGCTCCTTGTTTTGGTTAGAACAAAGCAGAAAGAAGATTTCAGAGAAGTTCACCCCTCAGTATAATTACCGGACAAAGTCAGCTCAACCGAATAACGAAGATAATCCGGAGAGAAAGAAGGGTTTTTTTTTACTAAATTGGACTCTTCGGAGAAAAAAGAGTTTCCGGATAAAACAAATAAGAGTTTGCGTATGACATAAAACATTCGGATAATGTAAATCCTCCGGGTAAAAAAGAAACGTTCTATGCTAGAGAAAAATACGGATAAAGAAGAGCTTTTTTGAAAAAAGGTTTTCTTCCAGATAAATTCAGCTTTTTGGAGAAAAGCTTTCTCCTGGATGATTTTAGCTTTCCGAATAAAGACTGTTGGATCTATTGGTTATAACTATGCAAGAAGACTTTTAGGAAGTTAACCGGATGAAGTAGACATGAAGCTGCTCACTGGATGAACTTAGTAAGAAGAAATTCATCTTACAAAGAAAGCAAGAAGAAGTTCCATATGAAGACTTCAAAGAAGCGTAAAGAAAATTATCCGGAGAAACTGAAGTTTTCGGATAAATTGGAAGTATCCGGAAAAAGAGAAGTTCTTGATAAATTGGAAACATTCATATAAAAGAATGCTTTCAGGAAAAAGAAGAGTTTCCGGATAACTGCTTGAAAAATGTTCTTCTGGATTATGAAGAAATGGATAAATTGGAAGCATCCGAATAAAAGAAGTGTTTCCGGAAAAAAGACGCTCAAGTTTCATCTGCATAAAAGCAGTGGTTCCGGAATAGACGATGAAGAGTTTCATTAAGATAAATGAAATGTTTTCGGAGAAAGACGCTAAAGGATTTTATCCAGAAATATTAAAGGCGATTTACACTGAAGGCTTTTATTCGGGTAAATAAAGATTTTCTACTACTCAAAGAGTCTTCTGAATAAGTAAAACCTATTCAGCCGGACAAGATGACTTTCACAAGCTTTCAATTCATATAGTTGTTAAGTGGTTGACAAGGAGTTTCGCTTCAGGCAATGTATTAGCCTGGCGGTGAAGTGGGTTGTGCAGCTTTATTGTATAAGCAAAATTCTCTAGTAAAGTTCTTCTGGAAATAGAAAAAGGTGACATATGAGTGCTATCGCAGAACTTCGATAAGCGAATTCATGCGTTCTTTATTTTTAGCACTTGTTAAAGCTTCCAATTAATATCTCTGTTATCATTGAGAATGGTGAAACATTTTCGCATCTTTAAAAGTGTTTCACCGTTTCAAAGGTTGAGAAAATAGGTAAACTATTTTATTTAGATAAGTCTTTCACCGGATAAATAGTTTATCCGGACAAAACTTTTAAAGCAACTTTTTTTTAAGAAGGTTTCTCAGTGTTCTTTTAAATAGTTTATTCTCTCCGCCTTTGAACTCTTTTCAATTCTAACAAGTGGTATCAGAGCATGTTGCTCAACCTTTGATAAATACAAATATCCAATGATATCTTCCCAAAAATTTCTTATGTTTTCGAATGAAAATTATGACAAATGAAAAATTCTAATGTAGACCATTTGGGTGCACATGATGACGACACGTGGTATGTCATGACCGATGAAGAATATGATAGAAAAGCCAAGATATGAATGGACCGCTGAGGATAGAAGGAAGGCCACTTTGGATGATGTGACCAAAGACATTTGTACATTACACTGTACGATTAATGTTCAACAAAATCAAATGTGCACAACAGCAAAAGAGACTGGGAAAAGGAGAGACAGCTTTAGGAAGGTAATGATTTAGACACCGAAGATTCAAGCTCAGAAGCTTCATCAAATGAATGTGATGAAGAGCAGATAAAATGTCTCATGGCAGACATTGATGCAGAAACGGAGCTAAATGAGGTAATTGACTTTAGCTCTGATGAATTTACGCGAGAATATCTCATTAATGCGCTTCAAGTCATGGCAAATGAGTATAAGAAACTGTCTGATTTATTCGAGGAAATGAAAGCAGATAAAAAAATCTACTACACGAAACAAGCTCAAAATAATGAAAACAGTGAGCTTGGAAGTCTAAAGACAAAGCTTGTTTCTGCCTGAAACTGTGAATGACAGCTAAGACAAGAAGTCCAGATAAAAGATGATGAAAATAAAAAAGACTCAAGTAGTCAATGCCTAGAACAAGTCTTCTATCTCGGTTGAGAAATTGCAGGAGTTACAAAAACCAGCTGGAAACAGGTCCGTTTTAGGCTTTTATAACATTGACAGCAGAACTTCCAAGGAAAATGCTTAGTTGTGGCTGGATGAAGAAAAATCTAAGTTAATTAGATTTGTCCGTTCCAGCACAATGTATGAGGATGATGAGCTGGAAATAAAAGTAAAAATGAGGTTTCTTTCGAAAACGGAGGAAGGTACACAGAACTTGGGTATGTTGAACATGAGAGTTCATTGTCCAGAAAAACCCATTCATCTGGCAAAAAAAATTTTCTTTTGGAGCGGTATAGTTAGAAAAGCGAACAAGTCTAAAACAGTGATCCTACAAAAATTTCTTTTGGAGCAGTGTAATTAGAAAAACGAAGTCTAAAAGCTACCTGTACGGAAGAAATGGTTTAACCAACAAAATGGTAGATATAGACAACTAGAGTATCTTAAGACTCCCGTTGCAGCAGAAATTTTCCATTCGGACAAAACTCTACTGCCCGGTACTCAAGAAACAAGCTTGTTCCTAACAGATGCAAAAATCACCTGATCATCAAGCATAGAACTCTTCACACTATCCCACAAAATTATACATGCATTTTTCCAGTACTCACAGTTGGAGGAGTTAGGCTAATTCAAGTGTGGGTCCCAAAAGAGGTAATGCAATCAAGATCAAACTAAAACTTGGGTACCAAAAATGTATTAAGATAAAGGGGAATTCCATTGAAGTGATATAAATACATGTTACTCCTCGATTGGGTGATGCCGAAAAGGGGAAAAGGAAGGGGACATTGAGGAAAAAGGAAAATGGAAGCAGAAGCAGATAGCGAGAAAAATATGAGGGAAGTAGAAATTAGAACAAAGGGGGGAAGCAGACCAGCCAGAAGAAAGTGGAAGAATAAGCAATAAGAAAAGCTCAAGCAACCAAGCGGAATATCTTTCAAAAGCAAAATTGGGCAAGTTGGATCAGAGCTTTTCCATAGCTATGTCCCTTAACCAATCAAGCCTGACTTTTCCTTGTCTTCTTTTGTTTCCTGCCCCGGGAATCTTTAGGTAATTTGTCATACTTGACTTATTTTGATCTTCATGGAAACATGTTTGAGGGAGACATTCCGGCAGAACCAAAAGGCTAACAGGGGATTCGAATGTCAAATCTGCCTCAAAAAAGAAAGAACCCGGACGCCACTGGAAACACCACTTCCCGTCCGACTTGCATGTGTTAAGCATGCCGCCAGCGTTCATCCTGAGCCAGGATCGAACTCTCCATGAGATTCATAGTTGCATTACTTATAGCTTCCTTGTTCGTAGACAAAACGGATTCGGAATTGTCTTTCATTCCAAGGCATAACTTGTATCCATGCGAAAGTGGAATCAGAGAAAGGGAAACCTCATTCTTCCATTGGGTACAGGTGCAACAACGACAACTCCAAGCGTCACACATCCGCCGCTTACCCATGATTTCTGACCCTTTTGTTCGAAATTTCTTCGTTCATACCGAACCGCTTGCAAAATCAAATCCTGTTACACAAAAGACTCAACCGAAGAAATTTTAATCAAATTGAGAAGCGGCTTGGTTTTGTCATTACCAATAAGGGGGAAATTGTTGGATTGGAGTTTTGGTGATAACAAAGCCGCCTGAAGATTTTCAGGATGTTGGATGAAGAAGACAAGAAGCAGCTCACCTGATGAAATAGTAAGAAGAAATTCACCGCACAAAGAGCAAAAAAAAACTTCTGGATGAAGACAACAAAAAAGCCTAAAGAAAATTATCCGGAGAACTGAAGTTTTTGGATAACTTGGAAGTATCCATACAAAGAAGAGTTTTCTGATAAAAAGATTCGGATAAAGAAGACCCAGAAAAGAAGAGTTTCCGGTCTACTTAGAATTTCTGGATAACTGCTTGAATTAAGTTCTTCCGGATATATGAAGGAACGGATAAATTGGAAGATCTGGATAAGAGAATTGTTTTGGAAATAGACGCTGAAGAGTTTTATCCGTATAAAGAAGTCGTTCCGGAAAAAGATAATGAAGAGTTTTTTCCGAATAAAGAAGTGTTTCCGGAGAAAGACGCTAATTGAGCTTATTCGAATAAGTTAAAGACGTTATACACTGAAGGCTTTTATCCGGATAAATAAGAACTTTCTCCCACTCAGTTTTGCTGATAAGTAACATGTCAGCCCGACAAGAAGACTTTCACAAGCTTTCTGGATAAAAGAAGATAAGCAGAGTTTTCCGGATAAAGAAAATCTTCTGGAACGAGAAGAGTTTCCTGATAACTTGAAATCATCCGGAACATTATCCATTCAAAGTATTCACTGGATAAAGATGTTCAAATAAGCTACCCAGATAAACAGCTTATTCAGCTGATAAGCTACACAGTTGCCAAATCATATGCTGCATAGTTTTCAAGATCTGTCTACCAACTTATCTTCCCAAGAGAAGAAATTACAAAGGTTTGTAGCAAAGATTGGCCATTTTACAGGACAAAAGCATCTCTACATTAATGAACATTTATTGCTATTCAAACTTGGCACAGCTGTAAATAGAGCTTTCAGACAATTGAAGAACAATATATGAAAGATCAGATCAGCTCTGCAGCCAAGGAGCGTCTGTGCAAAACACGACCGTTGTCTCCTACAAGCCGAACGATGGAAGATCAGCTATAAAAAGGAGGCAATCGGAATAGAAAACACAGAGCTACAACCGAGAGGAGAAACAATGAAGAAAAGTAGTTGAGCTATATAGAAAGAGCTATACATTTGTAGCTGAAGCTTTCATTCTCTTTGCCTATAAACACAAAAGCAAGTTTAGGAGTATCCTGTTGTCAATGGCAGTGAAATGATCAGGATAGCGATATCAGAATGGCATGACAAACTAGCATTCATCTAATCATGACATCTGCAGCTTAGGACTCGATTAGCCAGATCTAGATGGGATAAGACACTTGTTTATCCAAAAAAAAAGAAAGAATTCTAAAAGTTACTTCTAACAAAAAATAATAATGAGGAGATTGAAGAGAACTATTTTCACAATTTTTTTTGTCACGTGGGGTTTTCTTCAACTGACTTGGCAATTTGCTATTGCCGTCAACAAAGTGATAATTCAATCCACTTAAAATAGTAAAAGTTTCATCACTTCATATATAGATTAAACTACAAAAGCTTCACTGACCATTAGTCTACAATGTACATAGAAAAGATTCTACTTGATCATTAAGGATCATCCAGGCAATTTCATTCAAAAGTTCAAACTATTGAGTCATCGTTTGATTCACATAGCATAGTAACTCGACTGTATAGTTGTTAAGTGGTTGACTAGGAATTTTACTCTAGGCTTAAGACATTGAAGTGGGTCGTGAAATTTTATTCTATAAGCAAAGTCATATAGTGAAATCCTTTTGGGAATAGAAGAAAGCGTAACGTATGAGCGTTATATCCAAAAATTTGTAAACAAATTCCTCTGTTCTTTACTTTCATGCATTTGTTAAAGCGTCCATTGAAAATCTCTGTTATCACTGAGAACGGTGAAATATTTCCGCATCTAATAGAGTTTCACCGTCCGGAAAGATTAAGAAAGCGGATAAAATATTGAAAGTTGTTTTATTCGGAGATACCTCAAATGGATAAACTACTTTATCGAAGAGGTCTTCCACTGCATAAAAGTTTATCCGGACAACACTTTCAAAGGTTTTGAGAAGGTTTCTAAAATTTTTTACCATTCTAAACTATTTGCGATCCTTACAAAGGCGCTCAAAGATATCCGTCTGGATAAAAGAACATTTTCTTCGCTCCAAGAAGACATTAGCCGTATAAAAAATGCTTAAAAGACATCAACGAACAGAGAAAATGTTGCTTCAAGAAGACATAAGCTAGATAAAAAGACTTCTACCTCTCAAAGATTCTTCCAGATAAGCATGCTCACTCATTTGATAAGTTACAAGAGTTCAATCAAGAAGTACACATTATTACATAGCTAACAACCATTTTTGACTCTTTACAGGATCAAAAAGTCTTTGTGCATTGCTGAGCATTTGTTGCTACGCAACATTGTTGCACTTACGAAAACTTTCTGAAACTGAATAACTAAGCCGTGAAAGATCAAATCAGCTCAAGAGTCGAAGAAGCTATCTTTTGAATGTTTTGACTGTTGTCTCCTACATTTGAATTTTGCAAGATCACTTGAGTACAAGAAGGTAGTCAAGAATGGAGACACAAAGACAAGAGTTTCCGGTCTACTTAGAATTTCTGGATAACTGCTTGAATTAAGTTCTTCCGGATATATGAAGGAACGGATAAATTGGAAGATCTGGATAAGAGAATTGTTTTGGAAATTGACGCTGAAGAGTTTTATCCGTATAAAGAAGTCGTTCCGGAAAAAGATAATGAAGAGTTTTATCCGAATAAAGAAGTGTTGCCGGAGAAAGACGCTAATTGAGCTTATTCGAATAAGTTAAAGACGTTATACACTGAAGGCTTTTATCCGGATAAATAAGAACTTTCTCCCACTCAGTTTTGCTGATAAGTAACATGTTCAGGCCGACAAGAAGACTTTCACAAGCTTTCTGGATAAAAGAAGATAAGCAGAGTTTTCCGGATAAAGAAAATCTTCTGGAACGAGAAGAGTTTCCTGATAACTTGAAATCATCCGGAACATTATCCATTCAAAGTATTCACTGGATAAAGATGTTCAATTAAGCTATCCCAGATAAACAGCTTATTCAGCTGATAAGCTACACAGTTGCCAAATCATATGCTGCATAGTTTTCAAGATCTGTCTACCAACTTATCTTCCCAAGAGAAGAAATTACAAAGGTTTGTAGCAAAGATTGGCCATTTTACAGGACAAAAGCATCTCTACATTAATGAACATTTATTGCTATTCAAACTTGGCACAGCTGTAAATAGAGCTTTCAGACAATTGAAGAACAATATATGAAAGATCAGATCAGCTCTGCAGCCAAGGAGCGTCTGTGCAAAACACGACCGTTGTCTCCTACAAGCCGAATGATCGAAGATCAGCTATAAAAAGGAGGTAATCGGAAATAGAAAACACAGAGCTACAACCGAGAGGAGAACAATGAAGAAACACAGTACTTAACTTGAGCTATATAGAAAGAGCTATACATTTGTAGCTGAAGCTTTCATTCTCTTTGCCTATAAACACAAAAGCAAGTTTGGAGTATCCTGTTGTCAATGGCAGTGAAATGATCAGGATAGCAATATCAGAATGGCATGACAAACTAGCATTCATCTAATCATGACATCTGCAGCTTAGGACTCGATTAGCCAGATCTAGATGGGATAAGACACTTGTTTATCCAAAAAAAAGAAAGAATTCTAAAAGTTACTTCTACAAAATATAATGAGGAGATTCGAAGAGAACTATTTTCACAATTTTTTTTAGTCTGTGGGGTTTTCTTCAACTGACTTGGCAATTGTTTGATTCACATAGCATAGTAACTCGACTGTATAGTTGTTAAGTGGTTGACTAGGAATTTTACTCTAGGCTTAAGACATTGAAGTGGGTCGTGAAATTTTATTCTATAAGCAAAGTCATATAGTGAAATCCTGTTGGGAATAGAAGAAAGGGTAACGTATGAGCGTTATATCTTGTAAACAAATTCTTCTGTTCTTTACTTTCATGCATTTGTTAAAGCTTCCATTGAAAATCTCTGTTATCACTGAGAACGGTGAAATATTTCCGCATCTAATAGAGTTTCACCGTCCGGAAAGATTAAGAAAGCGGATAAAATATTGAAAGTTGTTTTATTCGGAGATACCTCAAATGGATAAACTACTTTATCGAAGAGGTCTTCCACTGCATAAAAGTTTATCCGGACAACACTTTCAAAGGATTTTGAGAAGGTTTCTAAATTTTTTACCATTCTAAACTCTTTGCGATCCTTACAAAGGCGCTCAAAGATATCCGTCTGGATAAAAGAAGATTTTCTTCGCTCCAAGAAGACATTAGCCGTATAAAAAATGCTTAAAAGACATCAACGAACAGAGAAAATGTTGCTTCAAGAAGACATAAGCTAGATAAAAAGACTTCTACCTCTCAAAGATTCTTCCAGATAAGCATGCTCACTCATTTGATAAGTTACAAGAGTTCAATCAAGAAGTACACATTATTACATAGCTAACAACCATTTTTGACTCTTTACAGGATCAAAAAGTCTTTGTGCATTGCTGAGCATTTGTTGCTACGCAACATTGTTGCACTTACGAAAACTTTCTGAAACTGAATAACTAAGCCGTGAAAGATCAAATCAGCTCAAGAGTCGAAGAAGCTATCTTTTGAATGTTTTGACTGTTGTCTCCTACATTTGAATTTTGCAAGATCACTTGAGTACAAGAAGGTAGTCAAGAATGGAGACACAAAGACGAAAAGGAAAGAAATCAACAAGTGATCGAACACAGTGAATTCGAAAGTCAACTTTGCTAATCTAATTATTCTTTGTCTACCCAGAAAAATTCATATCTGATCAAGAGGATCACTTGGTGTTGTTGAGAGTTCCAACTATTGAATAATTGTTTAATTTACATAGTGCAATAGAGTGTAAACTATTGAATCATTGTTTGATTCACATAGTGCTATAGAGCTTAGATATTGAATCAATGTTTGATTCATATATTATTAAGTAGCTGACGAAGAGTTTCACTCTAGGCACTGTGTAAGTCCCACTAGTATAGTAGGTTGTGCAAATTGTTCCTGCAATGGAAAAAAAGGGTGACATAGGAGTTGATTATCTCAAAACATCTATAAACAAATCCTTGCACCTTTTTTCGCACTTGTTTTAAGTTTAAATATTTGCATATCACTAGGATTGGTGAAATGTTTCTGCAATTGTTTATTTTTAAAGTATTTTTAACGCTCCTAGCGAAGGTTGATAAAGCGGGAAAAATAACAAAGAGTTATTTAATCAAGATAACTTCTTAAGGGAAAATATTTTGTCCAAAGAAGTCATACCACGGATAAAAGTTTCTTTCTAAAATTTAAAATTGTTCATCATCCCTCTAAACTATTTTCGATCTTAACATATTTGCATGTATTTTGTCTTCGGTATACCTCTTTTCGTAGTTTATTTTCTATATTATTGATCTCTCCGTTGACCATTGGTTGATTCATTTGCTTTGTGAGTTAAAATTCAACTAACATGACAATCCTGTATACAGGAGCAGCACACTGGAGTTTACTTTATGAAGCAAACTGTTGGAAATGCATGTGGCACCATTGGGCTTCTTCATGCTATTGGAAATATCACTACTGAGATAAAGCTTGGTAAGGTTTTTGATTCTTTGTCGTCTGGCTAACATGTGAATGTGATTAAGATTTCTCGTTTCTTCTATAGTTGTTCTGCTGCACAAGTCTTGTGATTTTGATGAGCTTCTCATTTAAAATTTGGAATCTGAAGACATGCTGTTCATCTTTGTTTTTCATTTTTTTCTACCATTTTGGATAACATCTTCAAACAACTATGGTATATCCACGTTTCCATTTTAAGGGTTTTCACTATCTTTTGGTTGTTTTCAGCTGAAGGGTCTTTCCTTGACAGATTTTTCAAAGTGACAGCAGATTTTGATCCGTCAGAGGTATAGACATTGTCAAAATTTTTATGTTGGCAATAAGTGTGTATTGAAAATTATATGTCGTTTCTGTTGCTGCCTTCTAATGGTTGCTGATACGAATCTTTATTGCAGCGTGCTGCATACCTTGTAAAGGATAGTGAAATGGAAGTTGCACATTCTGTCGCGGCTACTGCCGGAGATACTGAGGTCAGGTTTTTGGCTTATTGAGACGAGGTTTGAAAATGTTATTCATGAAATGAAATGCTGTTTTTTAGCAACAAGTTGACTCCAAGTTGGAGTCACGAAGCCAGTGATCACCGTGATTTTGAAAGTATTGTGTCATTGTATTTTTTTATGTACTTTCTTTCTTCTAGCTTCATAATTATTCTTTTTTGGTATCTTTATGACCTTGTAGTGACATTGTATTGTATCTGATTTTGAAAGGATTGTGTGTTTGTATTTTTTTATGGTCTTACTTTCTTCTAGCTTCATAACTATTCTTGTTTGGTATCTTTATGACATTTGTAGTTAAATTGTATTGTATCTGCCTCATAAACTTGCGGTATTTGGTGCTTGCTTCTCCTGCCTTTATAACTAAACCCAATCAAATTAAACTTTTTTCGTGCTTTTGTTTAGATGCACCCTGATGATGTATTATGCCGCCATACTAAATGTAGCTTTATCTAAAGTTTTGTTCATTAACTCGTTAACTTAGCCTTCTCAAATGAAAAAGAAAACTAGTTATCTGAGCTGTAAATATTATTTGAATGTAACTGAAACAGATGCTTGAGTAATTGTCAATTTGTGTTTGTATCCTTTTTTATGCAGGCGTCAGAAGAAGTAGACACACATTTTATCTGCTTTGTATGTGTCAATGGTATATATCTCTCTCTCTTTCTCACTGTGGTTAAGGGAAATGTTACCCATTTTTAATTTTACATTTATGTTACATCTTTTATTAATTGTGTTTCCAATTGCTTATTGATGATTCAATGAGTGAGCATTCGGGTGATTATTATGTGACAATAGAATCAATTAAACGTAGAGAGGTCCTGCGTGATTAAATGATTTCAGGGGTTGCTATTTCTGCATGGGATGCTCATGTAATCATTTCCATGCTTTTCTGTTTCCAAATTTTCCATTCATTCTTAATTGTCGCTTCCTATTTAACCGAGATTTTAGATTTCAGGTTCTCTTATTGAACTCTAAGGAAATTGTTGCCACCATTGCAATGGTTCTGTATTTGGCTAGATAAGATGTGCGCTGATACGGCTGACTTGAGAATAGAGAAGCCTCGAAAATGACTCTGGAACAAAGAAGCAATGTCGAAAATATATTTTCCTTTATCCACAATTGTTACAAGATCCTCTGCTTTTGATAGATTATATATGCCCGACAAACATGGGGGCACAGTATTGTGAAAGAGTCAAATGTCTTTTCGTGTGCCTGTCCTGCAAGTGGGTCGGTTGAGTTATAGGGACCTAACGATTGCTTTTGCATCTTCTTCCACTTTCCATTTCTGAGTCCCATGTTTTCTATTATCTCAAATTTTGTTAGACTTTCTCATGTATTGGCATGTTTTTTTTCCAGAAAATCTCTATGAGCTTGACGGAAGGAGGGCAGGACCAGTTTCGCACGGGCCATCCTCTGCAAGCACATTATTACAGGTTCTCTTTTTCCATCCCCAACTTTTGATAGATCTCACTTTCCCTCCTCCCTCTTTTCTCAGTGATGTCCGCCTGCTTTTGTCACAAAAGTGGTATGTTGGCAAGAACTGAAATATTATAGCTTATCTTGTTGTAGATGGAGTAAGCATTAAAAAGTTTTTGCTAAGCATATCTTGCATGATTGTTAAGCCGTTCCCAATATTCTACCACATTACTATTTATTTTTCGACGTTAAGTTAATATCATCTATACCTTGAACTATAAGCCCGCCAACATCATCTCTTTTTATCTATTAAAAGTTAACATATCCTTGATTTTACTTCACTATGTGCTTGTTCTTTATTCTTGGTTCAGGACGCTGCTAAAGTTATTCAAAAGATTATTCAGAACAATCCTAATTCGAACAATTTCAATGTCATTTCTATATCGAAGAAAACTGGTTAGATTGACTGATCTCTGCTCAATGATAGTTCTGCTCGGGTTTGTGGTGTGTGTAAACGTTCTAACAAGATGTATACCATGAAGGGTATCACCTCTGTTCTTATCAAAAGGTTAATTTTTTTGCATGGTTGCTTTCAATGCCCTGCAATTCTCTGTTATTTTGTTATTTATTGGAGATGTTCGTAGTTATGGGTGCTAATATCATATTGCATTTTCATAAGTCAGCTCATATTAATGGAGTAATAGAGCATATATTTCCCAAACTGTTGGTCAGTTGGAATGGGAAATTTTATTTGTTTAACAGACATTTGATACATGTCCATCTCAAATTTTAAAATATCTCTCGTGCTCTAGATTTGTGTATGCCAGTTTCAAAAGTCAGATCATACAATACATTTTATCACCCCGATTTCCGTTTGCAAATAAATCCAACATAAAATAGGTTCCGTAAATATTCAGAATAAAATCGTTAAAAAACCACCAAAGTGGACCTAAGATAATATTGTATTGGAGGGACATTCGCTCATCTTGAACCAAATGTTGCGCACTTATTGTCTCATTTAAGGATGGATTTGTGGGAAGTGACAGATTTTATCACCCCTCATCGACTGCCATGTTCCTCCATTGCGCGAAGCCAATAGCTCCATGTTCTGCTCCTTGGTTCAGGAATAAAATGGCTCTGAAATAACCTATAATGCGTGGATCAGGTTATAGAACATTACGCCATTTGTTGACGTCCCTAACCAGAACAAATGGGAATGATCTCACTTTGTTGCTGCCAAAAATTGGCTACGTTAGCACAGATTTTGGCGACCGAATTTTAGAGAGGTTTTGAAGTTTGTCATAGGGCAATTTTGGCGGCTGAATGGCCCTTCTTCACTCGGTTTCTTGGTCCTATATCATCATAAATTGGGTGATTTTTGTTGGTCAAAATCTTGTAGATTAAAGGAGCCACGTGGATGAAAACAAAGGTCAATTCTTACACCATTAATGTGTCTTTCTCCAAGCTGAAATTGCAGCTTTATTTTGAGTTTTAGGCCTGAAATTCATCGAATATTTGAGCTGATATCTTAATGAGTTCATGAGCTGGGATATCACGTTCACGAGTTACCGAAATCCGAACTTCATGAGTTGCAAATGTCGAGCTATCACAGCTGGGATTCTCGAGTTTCATGAGTTGAAATTCAAGTTCATAATTTATTTCGTAATTTGATACTCCTTAGTCAAGAATGTCTTGTTGCATCACTTACATGGTTTGCACTCAAAAGTTAAAACAGGTACGTACCATGAGTCAAAATAAACCCTATGATTAATAGCCCGCCGAGCAAAGGACTGTGCCTCATTGAAAAACTTCACGAGGACAATATTGGACCAAAGTACCATCAGTGTTCATCGACTCCTAATAGCTTAGACAATCGAAAAGGCATCTGTTTCCACAATCCATTTGCTAACTACGTAAATCTCAGCTAAATGTGGAGAAAATTCCTTAGCAGATATTGAACTCCCACAAATCACAATGCCGAAGGCATCGCTAGCCACCATAGTCACGCCAAAAAGGAAGTGAACCTATTTCTGTACTATCAACATTAATTTTTAAGTTTTTCAACTAATCAAGTGTATCCAGCAACAAAGACGGACGAGTAACACATCTTAGCTGGATTGCAAGACAAAAGTGTCGGATCTAGATCATCTAATACTCAAAGAGCAGCGGAAGTTTTTGAAATTTTTTGAATTGAGCCAAATATTAGGCACTCATATGGTGTAATAAATCATACATGAGACGTTTATCGAACCTTACCTTTTGGCACTTCGGCCACGGCACTGACTTTTGGCTTAAAGTGTAGTGAACACTTCAAAGGTTGGACAATGAATGGATCTCCTTAACCAGTCCACAACCGGATTTCTTGTTCCTTTACTTGTTTGCATTAGAAAACAAATAAAATTTGCTTGAAGAAAACGAGAGAAAGAAAGAGCAAGGCTTGATAGTACATAATATTTTGTACTTTAATGTTTGGACACAACAGAAGATCATGCATACATAAAAGTCTCAAATATAAGAGAAATAAATCGCCATGCCAAAATCGAATATATGTGGCTAGGGACACACTAACATAATATGAACTTTTACTGCTAGTCCACCAATTTTTTTTTTAAAAACTAGCATAATAAATAAATAAATAATGATCCAAATTTTTATAATAATATTGTTGAATGGGCATATCTAAAATTAATTAAATTAGTATATATAATCAAGAGAATTTATAGAACAGTAATATAAGCTTACAGATTTAGAGTAAAATAATATATTGTAAAGTTAAATCTTAGTGATTTATGAACCATTTACGATCACTTGAAATTGATAATTTTTGCTAGAAATAAGATACTTTAGAATATAATATGTTAATAGAGTATAACAAGTTTATATGTAAAATTATAAATTTAGTCATATTTGTTCGTTGCTTTGTTTGTGATTTTGGTTCTCTGTTTTCAATTTTAGTTTAATCATGTATAGTTTATTTTTGACATTTAGTCTTTTTACATCACAAGTGGCTTATACATCAATAGTTGATGATTTAAACTTAATTTACAAGCTCAGTCTTAGTTAACTAGATGGAGTTTATTATGTGATTATTGTGAGGACATGTTATCCAATAATAATATATGGCATGCGATTAGATTACTGACTAAACAGCGGAAAGCAAGTAAAAATTACACGTTTGGACATAAAAATTTCGGCATGACCTCCCCGTAAATAGGGCATACCAGAAAAATCAAATACTCAAAATAAAATATATATGTTCTCAACAACCATAACAATATAATCCAATGCAAATTAAGTACCGTAACAACTAAATTCGAACAAAATATCATACAACCAACGAGACCGGTAAACATACTACAACTACTCGGGGCATTTCCCGGTATAAAGACAACTCCATATATGTGCATATAATGGTTCTCGATGACAAATAGACTTAATATGATGTGTTCAGTATGACTGATGTGGCTGACTAATATAAAGTGTGTTGACAAAAGAAATATGTTCTTTTAGTTTGCCCATCATCACTAACTGATAACATGAAAATCAACATATAATATCACATAAATCAACAAATAACAAATAAACCTTACACAATCCCATCACGTCACTATCAGACATCGGGAAAATAATTGATCGCTACGTACCTCAATCCAACAATTACCAGTAACTTATATCCTCAAAAAAAAATCCTAGAGTCTCCAATTCAACAAATACTTGAATATAAATTGAAATAACCTTAAATAATATAAGTTTCACATAATCGTTTGCTTTCAATTTAATATCCAACTTTCACTCTTCGTACACTTTCAATTCTTCGAATCATATTATTCAATTAAAATGTCTAAAATCACCTAATCTCATTTATATTGTCAAATTCTATTTCGTTTCGTCCAAACAAGGTCACTCGACAATCTTTTCAATAAAACCAAAATTCACAATATTCTTATTCTCGACTAGTTTCGTAGTCCAATGTTCATTATAATAATCCCAAATCAAAATAGTACAATCCAAAAGTCTCGGCTACATGGCTAAATATATTCAACATAAATCGAATTTATATCTCGAGTGCATCTAACTTTTGTATCTATAACAATAACGCAATTAATACATTAAGATAGTGTGATAAATCAGCTAAATTGAATTAAATCTAAAGCAAAAAATTCCAAATATGTGACAGCTAAACGAATACAGAAACATCGATTTTATCACACCAATTGTCGATTTAACTCAATCGCTGGTTATCGGCACCGGAACTTAGTCGGAAAAATGAAAAATGCATCGAACAATGGCTGAACTCGTCCGAAAGGGATGATATCTTACAAAATCTTGTTCATCGAAGCTAACTCAAGTGTACCCCTATCAATACGACACAAACTTTCATGTTTTCCTGCAATGAGAGGCGGCGGTCTCCTGCGGGTTTCTGGGATCGCAACAAAACCTTACAAAATTGGTATAGGTCTCATCGAGAGTGTTCCGAATATGGCCGGAATTGGAGGTTGAAGTGGAGGAGAAGATAAAAGATCTCTACGTGCCTCAATCCAACAATTACCAGTAATTCCGTTGCTTTTGCATATTTCGTCAAAGGATACAATGTATTCTCCTCCATTGTCTGTTCGAATACATTTAGTTTTATGCTTGTCTTCTATTCAACCAAGTTCAGAAAATTGTTAAATGTTTTTGCAACTTGGTCTTTGGTTTTAAGCATCCACACCCAAATTTTCCGGGAATGATCATCGTTGAAGTTATCCAATTCCTCACTCCTCCAAGCGACAATGACATTGACCCACATAGATCTGAGTGCACCAGATCCTGACTTTTCTCAGCTCTGCTAGGAGGTAAAATCTTGAATGATATCCTATTTTGCTTTTCGGTCAAGCAGTTGGTGCATTGTTTCATATAGACTTGCTTTATATTTGGCAACATTCTTGTTTACAAGACGTGTAAGATTATTTTCACTTATGTGATCGAGACATCAGTGCCATAACTCAGTTGATTTTTCTTCTACTGAATAATTCATGCTCTGACAATGCTTTTCTTATACCACGTACAACTTCGACATCTTTAATGCCTTTCGAAAGCTGGTGCAGAAACCTTCCTCATCCAATCTTTAGACTGATATCAAACTCAGGCGCATATTTGGCACGTGCTTGAC
Source organism: Dorcoceras hygrometricum (assembly GCA_001598015.1). Taxonomy (NCBI): domain Eukaryota; kingdom Viridiplantae; phylum Streptophyta; class Magnoliopsida; order Lamiales; family Gesneriaceae; genus Dorcoceras; species Dorcoceras hygrometricum. The sequence goes on from KQ986737.1 coordinate 31,920, forward strand.
ATCTTTTAGAACAAGTGTAGAGCCATCCACGGTAGTCAAGCTCACATCTTCTTTCCCGTGACTGTAGACAAGTCATTATTCCCTATCCTGACCACACCAAAGTCCCCTTGTGTGTAGGATGTAAAGTATTCTTTTTGGAAATGATGTGGACCGTTGCCAATATCAATTAACCAGCTAGTTCCCTGGTTGCCAAATTTATAAACTCCAGCTCTGGACCATGAACGACATTGAATTCATCAATGATATTTGTTTTTCTCATCACCAAATTTGTGTTTGCCTTTGTCTTTTGAATGTGGATAATATTTCTTAATATGTATTTTTTCTCCACAATGGTGACATCTTATATTGGCATATTTCTTGAGGATTTACTCCGTCGTTAATTTTACTTCTTTCTCTTGACTCATCAGTCTAAATATCTAATTATGAGGTAGAAGTACCCTGGGTTATTCACCTTATCTCTTCATTCAAGATGCTACTCTTGATGAAGTCCACAGTCACAATTCCTCCTGGGATGTGTCTGTGAGTGATACATTCAGAGTCTCCCAAGACTCAGGTATTGAAGCTATTACAATTAAGGCAATTACAACATCATCTAGTTTTGTGCCCATATGTTACAATTGCTGCACGAACCCTTGAATTTCATTCAGGTGATCTACCACCGAGGTTCCTTTTTTGTACCGAACTCGAACTAACTTGCTTAGATAAAATAATTTGTTGTTGCCACTTTTTGAGGCATATAAGATCTCCAACTTTGTCCAAACGCGCATCAATCTCGTTACAAATGTGATTATACCCAATGTCATCAATAAATCATCGGATGTACCCATAGACTTGTTTGTGCTCAAATATCCATTCAACATCTGATTTATCATATGGTTTAGACTCGCTGAACATCGGTAAGTACATCTTGGTGACAAATATAAGATCTTTCATCTTGCTCTTCCAAATTTGATAGTTAGAGCATTAAGGCTAATCATCTTGCTTGTACGTACCTCAATATTTTTGACTGCTACGAACAAACTAATAGAAACCCAGACACAAAGGAATTACTTCCCTAATACTGTCTAGAAAACCTTTTATGATGTGGAATTTCAGACTAAGCTGCAAGCACAAAGCAACTAGGACTTCCTATAGTATTTGTGAACCTCGCTCTGATACCAGTTATTGGGATATCAGTGAAAGTAATATGAATTTGAGGTAGCACCTCAGCAGAATATCAAAAGAATATAACGAACAGATTAAACAAGATGGACACAATATTTATAGTGTCTCACGCCAATGTTGGGCTACGTCCACTCAAAACACTTAAGGAGAGTACTTCTTTATTAATAACAAAGAAGATAAGAGAATCGAGAATACAAACTCACTAATCATATATCTTCGAAGGATAAAAATTCCTTAAGAAATTAATTTCTCGCTAAATTCTCTAAAAATCACTTCTATAATATTATGTTTATAGAAGAGGGGACTTATATGTTTGGTGTGATTTTTGAACGAAGAATTGATGAGTATTTATGGGTAAGTTTAGGGTAAAAATAAATTAATTACATCATTCCTTACATAATCAAATCCATAAATTTTTACTAATCTCCACATATTTTTCAAAGTGTGTTTTAATTCAAAAATGGTTACTTGAATTATTTAACAGTATCAAGTTGTTCTTGCTATGCTGCATGGTACACAATTCAGGTAGTCCTTAATAAATAACACAAAAATTTTATGTGTTTTTTCAGAAAAAAATCTTATGTCTTTGTTTTCCAGCATGATAGGATCAATAATGATGAACACCGACTTGTATTTTGTGATGTGGGGGAAGTTGAAGGAGGCGAAAATGACTCAATCGGACAGGATAATAGCGAGAGTAGAAATCTCAGAAAATGCATCCTCTGTTGCGGTTGTTCAAGGAGTATAACTTGATACCCCTGTACCGCTACACTTTTGAGCTAGTATACAATAGAATTTGGAGACATGATTGATTATTAATCACGTTCATTTTTCTTTGTAAAATGTGATTGTAAGAAGTTTGGATGTTTGAAGCATCGTTTTGCCTTTTTAAGGGACCAACGAATAACAGTTTGATTAACCACACATTTTTCGTTATTGCTTGTTGTGTGTTACATAGTTTTATCAAAGAAGTTCAATTTGAAGATGATAATTTTCGTGAGTTTGCTAATGAAGATTTACAAGTAGAGTAAGAAGGCGCAAATGAAGACAATGATAAGAATAAAAAAAGATTGTAAGAAATTGACACATCCAATAGTGTCATCTTTGAATGAAATAATTGTCGAACTATAGCAACTAAAATATGCAACGCAACGAGATTAAGCCGGTAACATTTTACTTTTAGGCCATCTCCAACCCGTAACTCTATTTTGATGTAATTTCTACACCAAATACAATATTCATCTCCAACCCATTTACTTCAAATCTTGCACCAAAAGGTATATTCTCGGAATATTCCCATTAATTTCTATATATTAATTTCTTATATTTACATTTTATAACTTAATAAATCTAACAATATTGTTGTTATTATTATTATTATTATTATTATTATTATTATTATTATCATCATCATCATCATCATCATCATCATCATCATCATCATCATCATCATCATCATCATCATCATCATCATCATCATTTGATATATCATCATCATCATCATCATCATCATCATCATCATCATCATCATCATCATCATCATCATCATCATCATCATCATCATCATCATCATCATCATCATCATCATCATCATCATCATCATCATCATCATCATCATCATCATCATCATCATCATCATCATCATCATTTGATATATTAATATAAGTGACTTAATTAAAATTGATAAATAACTTGAATACATAGAATTTAATTGAACAACATAATACCAATCTGACTTCAAACAGTTGAGGACTATATTCCTCACATAGATGATCGATTAAAGCATTTCGTAGTGCATAGTGAGCATCTTTTCCTCCAGTTGTAAAATCAAGGTTGGAAAATAGATTGGACGAATGTAAAACATTGATATCATTATTCGATCCAGGCATACCAAAATATGCATGCCATATCCACAGATCATAATCAGCCACAACTTCTAAAATGATTGCTGGAGATCCGCTGCGACCTTGCATATTGACCTGCCCAAGCCGTCAGACAATTTTTCCACTTCAATGCATACAGTCAAGACTTCCCAACATTCGAGGGAATCCTCGTTCTTTACCAATAAAGAGTAATCTTTCAATATCATTGGCAGTGAGTGACCTCAAGTATTACTCCGAGAAATTTCCACTATAGCTCAACAAAAGCGTTTCATACATTCAATTGCAGTTGAATCTCCAATTTTGATGTATTCATTAGTTGCATCCGTAGGTAAAGTGTAGGCTAGAATACGCAATGCAGCTGTTGCCTTTTTAAGAGTCGATAGTCCAATGCGGCCCACACTATCATGTCGTTGTGTGAAATAGACATCATGATTCTTAACCGCTTCAACTATACGAAGGAAAAGATTTCGAGACATTCAAAATCTTCTTCGAAACATAGCTTCGTTGTATATTTGATTATCAGAAAAATAATCATTGAACAAATACGATCGGTGATTTCTAGTTCACGATGAATTACTGTATGACCTGGAATGGAACCTCCATGCATGACTCTTGATCATGTTGGACGATGTTTGTAGCAACCAACTGTTGATCTTGAGTAATAAAATTCAATATTGCTTTTCTTTTATTTTCATAATTCTCAACATCATTCATCCAATCCATCTGTGTTTCATCTTCAATGTCTGAAAGTGAAGATGAACGAGGATGATGCATGGAATTGAGAATGAAAATACATTATGGTGTAATGAGAATTCAGAATGTGGTGTTTTAAATTATGAATATCAACACATACATAATGACCTTGAAGATAAGAATGACCGTTGGATGGGAGTTTCAGATCTAAATAATAGCCATTGGATTGGATTTTCTTATCTTAACAATAGCCGTTGGGACGGCTATGATTTTCTTATCTCAACAATAGCCGTTGGCTTGGATTTTCTTATCTAAGTAATAGCTGTTGGATTGGATTTTCTTATCTAAACAATAGCCGTTGGATTAGATCAGAACAAAGCAGTGCGAAGCAGATTAGAGCAAGAACAGCTTAGAGAGAGCTTTGTATAGGATCAGCTGAGGGACCATGTTAAGAATACAATTGAATTTTTGGTGATAACAAATACAAGAACACGAACAGATTATAACAGTATGAGGTAGAGCAATACAGAACAGCTTAGGACGTCACATATCATCTCACCGCATTTAGATCAGCTCAGAGAATCAAAGATCGGCTCACTGCATGTAGATCATCTCAAAAAGTCGCAGATCAGCTCAGAGCATGTAGATCAGCTCAGAAAGTCGCAGATCAGCTTAGAGCATGTAGATCAGCTTAGAAAGTCAAAGATCAGCTCAGAGCATGTCTAACATTTCACAGTGTTTCATTTCAGCTCAGAGAATGCAGAACAATTTACAGTGTTGCTATTTAGCTCAGGACTTCACACATCAGCTCAGAGCAAGTCGAACAGCTCAGAGCGTGTCTCTCAGCTCATCATCATCATCATCATTTGATATATTAATATAAGTGACTTAATTAAAATTGATAAATAACTTGAATACATAGAATTTAATTGAACAACATAATACCAATCTGACTTCAAACAGTTGAGGACTATATTCCTCACATAGATGATTGATTAAAGCATTTCGTAGTGCATAGTGAGCATATTTGTCTTTTATCTTTTTATATCGACTGAGAAACTCTTGAAATCCGATATGCTCATCAACAACCATTTCTACGTCGAAGCTGGTGCTTCTCTCATTTCTTCAATGGGTGCACTAAGGTCACGTTCATCTTCCATAATCATATTATGCATTATAATACATGATGTCATTATATCATGCAAATGAGTTTTCTTCCAAGCACGTGCTGGCGATGCAAGATCGCAAATCGGGACTGGAGAATACCAAACGCACGCTCCACGTATTTTCTACAGGACTCTTGTTTCATAGCAAAATATTTATTTTTTTCGACCACGCGGATCGTGGATAGTTTGGACTATAGTTGACCATTCTGGATAAATACCACCAGCTAAGTAATATCCCGTATCATTTTCTTTTCCTCCAGTTGTAAAATCAAGGTTGGAAAGTAGATTGGACGAATGTAAAACATTGATATCATTATTCGATCCAGGCATACCAAAATATGCATGCCATATCCACAGATCATAATCAGCCACAACTTCTAAAATGATTGCTGGAGATCCGCTGCGACCTTGCATATTGACCTGCCCAAGCCGTCAGACAATTTTTCCACTTCAATGCATACAGTCAAGACTTCCCAACATTCGAGGGAATCCTCGTTCTTTACCAATAAAGAGTAATCTTTCAATATCATTGGCAGTGAGTGACCTCAAGTATTACTCCGAGAAATTTCCACTATAGCTCAACAAAAGCATTTCCTACATTCAATTGCAGTTGAATCTCCAATTTTGATGTATTCATTAGTTGCATCCGTAGGTAAAGTGTAGGCTAGAATACGCAATGCAGTTGTTGCATTTTTAAGAGTCGATAGTCCAATGCGGTCCACACTATCATGTCGTTGTGTCAAATAGACATCATGATTCTTAACCGCTTCAACTATACGAAGGAAAAGATTTCGAGACATTCGAAATCTTCTTCGAAACATAGCTTCGTTGTATGTTTGATTATCAGAAAAATAATCATTGAACAAATACGATCGGTGATTTCTAGTTCACGATGAATTACTGTATGACCTGGAATGGAACCTCCATGTATGACTCTTGATCATGTTGGACGATGTTTGTAGCAACCAACTGTTGATCTTGAGTAATAAAATTCAATATTGCTTTTCTTTTATTTTCATAATTCTCAACATCATTCATCCAATCCATCTGTGTTTCATCTTCAATGTCTGAAAGTGAAGATGAACGAGGATGATGCATGGAATTGAGAATGAAAATACATTATGGTGTAATGAGAATTCAGAATGTGGTGTTTTAAATTATGAATATCAACACATACATAATGACCTTGAAGATAAGAATGACCGTTGGATGGGAGTTTCAGATCTAAATAATAGCCATTGGATTGGATTTTCTTATCTTAACAATAGCCGTTGGGACGGCTATGATTTTCTTATCTCAACAATAGCCGTTGGCTTGGATTTTCTTATCTAAGTAATAGCTGTTGGATTGGATTTTCTTATCTAAACAATAGCCGTTGGATTAGATCAGAACAAAGCAGTGCGAAGCAGATTAGAGCAAGAACAGCTTAGAGAGAGCTTTGTATAGGATCAGCTGAGGGACCATGTTAAGAATACAATTGAATTTTTGGTGATAACAAATACAAGAACACGAACAGATTATAACAGTATGAGGTAGAGCAATACAGAACAGCTTAGGACGTCACATATCATCTCACCGCATTTAGATCAGCTCAGAGAATCAAAGATCGGCTCACTGCATGTAGATCAGCTCAAAAAGTCGCAGATCAGCTCAGAGCATGTAGATCAGCTACTATGAAAAGTGTTTATACAATAGCAGTGCAAACATATTTTTAACTATATTATTTTTTATAAAATAGTTGTTGAAGCCATACTGTTGGAAAATGTCTTAGTTTTGGTGAAACAAAAATTAAGCTAGGAGGCTATCATCAGATCATGCATAGAGAATGCAACAAATCAGATCAGACTAAATAAGGATAACTTAGTCTTTAGAACAGTTCAGATCAGATCAGAATAAGTAACGACAACTTAGTCATTAGATCAGTTCCAAAGGGCAAACAAATCAGAGCTGGGTGGAACTTTATGAGCAGATTGATATAGATCATAGAAGGTTTTTCCAAGTGTTTTCAAGCCCTGGAACTAGTTCAGGTTGAATCTTAAAAGAGAACAGATTATCTTAGGAGCTTCGACAGAACGGCTCAGACCAGAACGGAGCTTCGAATTAGTTCAAGAGCATAACAGAACCAGTGAAGCTTTGTAGATCAGATTAGGTTCGAATCAGATCAGAATAAGAAGAGAAGAGTGCAATCTTCGAGGCATGACTTGACAAAATGGGCGTAGTAGATATTCTTTTCAGCTATATATGAGATGTGTCAGAGTCTAGCCGTATACGAGATTTGTATTTGGAGAAACATTTAATGGAGTTGTACGATCCAAAGGACGATCATTAAATGCTCATTAAATGCATCGACAAGGATTTACAATTGAGTTTACATGACTAATTTATTATCCTTTGAATCCTGAGAGTATAAAAGGAAGAACAAGTGCAAAGAGAAGCACATAGGACGATAACACGGAACAATGACATATTTTGAATCCTAAGATACTTTTCATTGTTTTATTTCAAATCTTCTGTAACATATTTCAGCTAAGTGCTGAATATGATAGGCTTTGTATTGTTCGGAACAGATTATCAAAAAGTCTTTTTCAATTCGTTTTCATAGCCTGCATGCTGTATTTTGAGAATTCACAGCCCGCAATCTGTTTTGAGTTGTAATACTAGGAGTTCAGATCGGGTACTGCCTGACTGAGTAGATTCGATATTCTGTATTCTATATCAAAGTCTTCTATTGGAAATCCTTCAAGTTTAAAATAAAGGGAGACGTAAAAGCGCTGCTTTGAACTTTCATAAACAAACTTGAATGTTTTAACTATTCAGTTTACATACAAAATCATTTTTAGTTCACTGGTCATGCTGTGATCTTTCCGCAAAATTTATTTATTTCACAATAGAGCAGATCAAATTGAGTACAAGGCTTAGATTTTAAGAAGCTAATCCCAAAATCGTTTTAAAACACAAAAATTTTTCAAAAGAGTTTATTCATCCCCTCTAAAATCAGATCCATGTTTTACGACCTTATTGAGTTGTATCAGAGTATTTTTACCTCTGATCCGATCCTATCACATACTTAAATAACTTTAAGAAACTTTTCCAATAATATATTTTAGAATATTTTACCCACTAATGTCTCTTTCTCCTTCAAGTTTAATGGATTTTTTTTTTAAGAACATTGTCCAAACAAATCCTTAAATTTTTATCCATTTTAAGGCGGTACTATTTCTAGGAGATCAGGAAACTAAGAAATTATCATATCAATTGTATTTTTAATTGAAAAGGAAAGACAAAAGTAAAGAATTTGATAAATGGTGCAATTTTAATTAAACAATTCAATTTGATTACCACAGATTTATGAGAGAATAAAAAGAAAAAACGAAATTAATTTTATAAACAATCACCCACACCATCGATTTGGAAATGGACTTTTAGTGTTCTCGCAGCCGCTTCAACCCGCCGTCAGCCACCTGTATCGCACTTTCTGCCGGCGTAGTCTTCCTTTTGCGCTCTGAGGATGAAGAAACAACCGGCAATGCCGTCGACCTCTTCGAGGTGATCCGCACCGGATCTGGTTCTCCGGAGTTTATCCGAAGAGGGAAATTCAACAAAGCTCTCGCCCCTCGCATCTGGAACGCCGCCCTGTCATAGGCCAACGCCGCATCCTCCGCCGTCTCGTAGGTCCCTAGCCAAACTCGGGCTCCATTCTTCGCAGGGTCTCTTATCTCTGCCGCGAACTTCCCCCAGGGCCGTCGCCTCACTCCTCTGTAGTGCAGCAACCTTGGCTGCGGCGCCGCCTGAGGCGCCACAATTTCCGCGGCCCTCTGTGGTGCTGCGTGGAAACTTATGATCTGGGATGTTTCAAAAATTCCCGGCTCAGCCTTAACAACCGTAGCGGCAGCGACGGGAGGCGACTGCAGCCACCCCGCAGTTGCGCCGCCGCTGATTATGCTGTACAAAAATATGTCATCGGAATCACTTTCTTTAAAAGATAGATCCCCGGAACTCAATCCTGCTCCGCCGCCATTTTCGCGGGGAAACAACAGTGGGTTCTGAGAATCATCTAGCAAATGTCTTCTAATGGTTTCAAGAAGAGCAAGATCAGCCTCATAAACACCATTTTCATTCACCATCCCGCTGAGATTAAGTTCTTTTTGTCCGAAATTTGATCCCATAAACTTCAAGAAAATTCAATGCTTTGATCGAGAGAGATAGAATAGACAGACGCAGTAGGATTCGACTTTTCGTAGCAGCCGTTCGTGGGTGGGGTTCATATAGTTTCACACTTGGGACAAGGTTCATGCATTCCTTGAATAATATAATATTAATACATTTCAGGTTTGTGCAGTAGTTAGGTAGGGAACTTTCAGGGAATTTACGTACACAAACAAGAAATAAACCTAGGGATTTGACTCACGTGCTAATTAATTTTTTTATTACATGTCCTTAATGTAGCATATTAACCTCCCGAACTAATTAATTTTATTACATGTCCTTAATGAAGTTAAATCTACCCCAAAGATATTATCCTAATGGTCGATCTCCTGAATCATGTTCTACCATATTAGTATAATCAACATTAATACCCGGGATTAACTCATCTCAATAATACCAGGGAGAATCTAAGTTAATGTTTGTTTTTTGTCCTCTAATTTATTGAAGTTTTGTTTAATCGCCTACAATTTTGCTCTTTGTTAGTTTTTATGTAGTCGTCCCAGACACACCATCAATGTTTTTAATGTCGTGTTAGTATTTTAAATGTTGCATCAATGGTTTTTATGTTACATTAACATTATTGAAGTAGAAAAAAATAGATAAATGAAAAGTTATAAGACTAGAACATAACTTTGATACGTCAGAGAACAAAAAAGCATAAATAATTTTTATGTATCCATCTAGAAATCGATCCATCTAAAATCGTTCTCCTTAAGTTAAAATTGTTTCTCATTAATGTTAAACACAAGGTTAATTATCCGACTGCGGCCAATTGAAATCTATTATTAATGCTAAACATAGGTTACTTTAAACTGTTACACATCTAAAGAACTTGGCCGTTTACGATGTAATGATTGATTCAGAGACGTAAGTAGAAAAAAATATTAGTACTTTGTGGCGGCATAGACGTGCGACAGAACAACTTTCGATACACTGTGACGGTGATGGAGACGTGATAAATGGTGTGGAGAGTCCAAATTTTTAAACTCGATCTGTAGTTAAATGTGAGGGATCAATGATGCTTCCCCGAGAAACTTGTTTGAGTTGACAGGAAAAAAAATAATAAAAAATGTCACGTCAACACGTCGGACATGAGACGCTCACCCAAAGTATACAGCATATCAAAACTATATATATATATATATTATATAAAATTCAGTAGTTAAAGAAAACATACCATCCGGTCATGAGATGCAATAAAAAATGATCAATAATATAAAAAACAATAAATTAAAGGAGATTAATAGCATAAGTTGTTAATGTCACGCCCCGAGACCGAGACTCATGACATCGGCAATATTAAACAATTATAAAATTGTAAAACATTAAGCCATCATAGCATAGCTCAAACCAGTCTATTACATATCCAAAATAATATCGTTTTTACATCGGAAAATCAGAGAAAATTTGCGGAAGCGGAAATAATTAAAAATTACATCAACAAAGCGGAATTTTCACCAGCCCCAGAACTGATCTTGTTCTTCTTCTTCTACCCGCTCTTCATTCTTATCGGATATCCAAAATTTATCCGAATGTATATTCTAATGATTTCTTACAATACATATAATATATTAGGATAACACTTCAGATGGTGATAATGACATTTTATTATCATGATGTCTTTGTCTTCGATATTAGCCCAAGATTCACCGATTCATTATTAACGTAAAAATAACCAAAATAACTTTATTGAAAACCAACCTTAACTAATTATAAATATTATAATATATATATCGGAGCACACACACGAATCATCCCTCAACTGAACGTCTACAGTTTTGACCAAATTGTATTAGATTGAATAGTCCATAGCACATACATATGACTATGAATATTTTACTCAAGTGGCATTTATTTAGCTTTCAGCTGTGTGAACCTCGCATTGGACAAAGTCTTAATAAGTTATTTTAAATTACCACTGGATAAAGTTTTGTCAATTGATGACTATTGACTACATAATTGATTTATTTCAAATATGCATGATTTCTCTTACAAATTGCATGCACGACGCCGCCTTTCATTTTCCATCAATTTGTATATATCTTACAATACTATTTATATTGAAATTCAATTAATACAATATAACAGAAACACATTTTGTTTTTTTAGTTTGTGTATGGACCAATCATCGGTAATCGATCAGTCTGAATGGCATGCTCGATGTCAGAATTGTGGTTAACTTTTGAATTACATTCTTAATATCTATTTAATGGTTGAGCTTTTGTCTGCATAAAGGCAATGTGTTAATGTTAGATCCAGAATCTAATTTTGGTCATATAGGATCCATGGAAAAAATCCAACTTAATCAAAATAAAATTTGAGTATGCGAATCAAACATGAGTGATAGGATCGAAACACACCAGAAGAGAGTTTAGAGGAGGTCCGAATAAACTCTTTGAAAGCTTGTGTTTTTAAACCAATTTTTAGAATCAGTTTGGTTAGAAACTGACCCTACTACTCAGTCTAATCTGTTTTTGATAAATAAAAATATTATGCCGAAATATCTCAATTAAGCAGTGAACTGTAAAACTAAAAATGAAAGAACAGATGAGATGTTTGTTTTTGAAAGTTCGAAGTAAGTTTCTACGTATTCTCTTCTTTCAAACTAGAATGATTCATTAGAAAGCTTTGAGTAAGATACAAAGTATCCTTAACCACTCAGCACGACGGCACCCGAACTGAACTCCTAGTATCTCATCTAAACAACACGTAGACTGTAAACAAAAACGAAAGGCTTTTTGGCTAATCCGATCTATTCAATACAAAGTCTATTTTATTCATCGCACAGCTGAAATAAATACAGAAGGTTTAAAACACAAAACAATGAAAAACAAGCTTTGGAAGGAGGTCAATGCGTAAGCTATAATGGAGCACATATCTCAAAATTGTGCATGAAGCACGATAGATATGGTAACCGACCGGAGATCTTGCCCATTATTAACTTCCCCTCTCACCTATATAAGCCTATATATGTTTAATCTCACACGGATACACAGATCATCAACAATTACAATATCTTTTTACCCATATTTCTCCTGAATCTCGACCTGATATTAGTATCGGAGGGTTTTATCGGAACATAAATTTTCCCATTATTAACTTTCCTGTCACCTATGTAAGCCTAGATATGCTTAATCTCACAGGACACAAAGATCATCAAGCACTCCACTATCTCTTTACCCATATTTCTCCTAAATCTTGACATAACATAAACGTCGCAAGGGTTTCACCAGAGACACTTCTATTGACCTCTAATTTGTTTTCTGTGGTTCTAGTTCTCTTACGGAGCGTAATTTTCTTGTCAGGTAGGGAGCCCAGAACTTGACCACCCCGACGACAAGGAAAAAAACACCTAACAAGCTATTCGGTTGAGGGAGATTCAGATACATCAAAATTATAATTTATTATTTAAAAGAGGGAATTTTTTATCCAAACATATAGTAATTAAATTTATTTATCACTGTAGGTTTCGTATTATGCGATAAAAATTCCCATATCGTTAATTTAGTTTTTTTTTTATTTTGAAGTTATTTTATTTGTTTATCGGAAATTTTGTAGCCTCGAGGAATTCACATGAAACTACCGAAAAATGCATTAATAAACTTGAGAGAATGGTTAATGATATCGTTTACGGAAACAAGGATTCAATAATCTTTGAGATTATCGAGGTGAAAATGATGCAATAGCCACAAGTCCAAAGTTTAGAAGAAAATTTAGCTAATGTAATTGAAAATGATGTTGATGCTGAAAGTACATTACCTTTGGAATCACTTACATGGAAGGAAAGTAAACATAGCGATAACAATTGTTCACAATTTTTTGTTACTGATCGATAAAACAGCACAAGAGCTTTTGAATCCGATGAGGAAAAGGTTAGAAAAATGAATTCAATCAGATTTTAATTTCAAGAATAAAAAACAGTAGGATCATTTTTGTCTAAATTGTCCAATTTATATTTTGTAAATTTAGAATATTATGATTTATGATATTGATCGGACCATATTGTATATTTATATAAGGGTCTTCCTAGAACTTATTATTAATTTATCAATATTAATGATTTAATTCACAAGTCAAGACTAAGAAAAAGTTATTACTTTTAGATATTTTATTAATTTAGAGAGACTTGATTGTAGTTAAAAATAGAGTTTATGAACAGTAATATGTGCTCAATCTAAACCAAACAATTTTATGTTTTTTTTCCAGGTTTCTTTAATTAATTAGACCACATATGTCTTGTTGGATGTATTATAAAATTTGTTTTATAAACTCCAAAACCCTTAGATATTAATTAATATAAAATATGTATATCATTTTCTCACAATTACGGTACTAGTTTGAATCTTGAAAAAATAGTCTACCTATGATGGTCAAATCTCTATATAAATTCTGGACATGCCATTTGAATATCGCAATCGTCGAGTCTAACTGTCAATGAGAAAGCAATACTATTTTAATTTAAATAAATATATTTCTTGATTACATCTTATCCACAAATTAAATAGAAGAATCCATGAAGTTTCCATTCATCGAGAAAGTCATCTGATTTTAACACACAAGACCGAATCAACATCTCATGTTACTTAAAGTCGTTACAACTTTGACGGAAGGTCTTCGTTCGCATTAGTATATATATATAAATGTATAAAAACACACAAGAGTAAACTCTTTTGTGAGATGATCTCATGAATTCATATATATCATACGGTTTGGTCAAATCTACATATCAATATTTTAGCGTGAAAGTAATATTTTTAACATAAAAAATTATATTTTTTGTTATTTTTTTATGGATCTAGTCAATGTTAAAATTAATACTTTTGAAAATAAAATTAAAATTTTCCAATGGATCATATTTATTATAAAGTAATATTTTTATAATAAAAATATGTTTATGAATATGATCTATCTTACAGATGGTCTCACACAAATGTTTATATATATATATATATATATATATATGTATGTATGTATGAGTGTGTGTCACTTTGCATACCTCAAATGCACCATTTACAAGACTTCTCATTATATGATTGTATTTACTTTTTCTCTCATCATATTTTGGTGTATCTCGTGTATACCGTTTACAAGACATCCATAGTTGTTTGTTCATGAGATATTTTAATTTATCATGTGTTTAAGAACCAAAAAGCATAAGATGCCTTTAATGGTTAGAAAATATTATGGTCAACATAAAAATTGATAACACATGGATCAAATTATGACATTTGAGTTTCCATAGTTCAAATTTTTTGAATTGCAAAAAATCAATCTCATTTAGTCTACATGTACCCGTAATTTTTGTAGTAAAATGCATGGACTTTTATTTTTTCCAAGTGCAAAACTTTAAAACTACAAGCACTGAATTTTCACATAAAGTTTCAGCAACATTTAAAACGTAAAATAACTTCATAAATCATAACATAAATTCTTCCATGTACGATGTTGGATCTGTGTAACAGATCAGATCTTAATTTTGATAAACACAAAATCTGCTGTTATGTTTCTAACGATTTAATCAAGTACGCAGGTCTAAGCTGAAGCAGATCAGATGCGAACTGAAAAAACGCGTGTAGCAGATAAGCTGCGAGCTGAAGAAGCGCGTGTAGCAGATCGGAAGCGAGCTGAAAGCTACGATCTGAGTGCTATTGAGATTTTGTCCAAGCTGGAACAGGTAGGGGAAGTCCAAACTGGTCCAGCAGACGACATCCAAGTTGACCCAGCTCGGAGCAAGAGCAGCTTAGTAAATCAGATCAGGATCGAGCTGAAAGCTGAAGACTTGTACAATATAAGAAGAGATGAGCTCAGTTACGAAGTGCAGATCCGTTTAGCTTAGATGAAGCTTCGAGTTAGAGCAGAATCGGTTCAGATCAGTTTAGAGAAGTTCATATCAACTCAGAGCAGAATCGGTTCAGATCAGCTCAGAGCAGAATCGGTTCAGATCAGCTCAGAGCAGAATCGGTTCAGATCAGGGAAGCAGTTTAGAATCAGCTCAGAGAAGCGTTCAGTTTAGAGATCAGCTTAGAGCAGTTCAGGTCAGAGCAGAAGAATCAGCTCAGATAAGATTAGAAGCGTAGTGATAATCAGATCATATCAGTGCTTAGAACAGATCAGATCGGGAGATCAGCTCAGAGTAAGCATTTTAGATCAGATGAGAGAAGATCAGCAGAGAGAAGCAAATCAGCTTAGAGCTTACGAGAGTAGCTCATAGATTAGAACAGATCAGATCGGGTAATCAGTTCGGATAAGCAACTTAGATAGAATCAGCGTAGTATATATATCAGTTCAGAGTGAACGGCTCAGAGCAGAATCCGTTCAGAACAGCTGAGAATGCCTAAACATTACAGAACACAAAGAAACGAACAGATCAACTTAGAGCTTTATAGAACAAATCAGCTTATAATATATCAGATCAGAGCAGCACTGAGTGATCAGCTTATCAGTTGAGAGAAGAACAGAACAGGCAGATCAGATCAGAGCAGGCTTCGTATCAGATCAGCTCACAGTAAACAAAATCAGCTTAGAGCAGATGAGAACAAGAGCAACTTAGATAAGAAACACAGAAACAACTTAGGATCAGAAAGACCCAGATTAGAACAGTTTAGAGCAGATCAGCTCAGAGCAGCTTAGAGAAGAGCAGATCAGATCAGGATCTTCGTGAAAGATCAGCTCAGACGAATTAGTTTGTACAAGATTTATTCAGAATAATAGAAGACAAACCAATTTGTCTGATCGAGATAGAGCTCAAAGTCAGCAAAGCCTACAACACATTAAATGACGATAGAGCTCAAAGTCAACAAAGCCTGCAAATACATTTAATGATAAAGGACATAAGGTACAACTACGTCAGAACTTTACAGAAGTATTTTAAATGGCTAGGAACTTGTGACCAACAGATATATCTGCACAGAGGCTTTTTATATGCGAAAGAGACGATGGACAAAAAAAAGTGTGATGCACGAGAGAAAAACAGAGAGCAAGTGCATGTGCAATAGTCAAGAGCTTGTACACTAAGGTGACAGCTGATGTACAAGCTGAGCTAGTGCCCAGGTGTGAGCTGGTGCACAGCCGAGAGCTTAAAAGCAGAATCTATAGTCGACTGCAAAACTTGGGAAGAAGATGTATATATCAGTTTTTAAAGAAGCACTTCCCAGTGTGTGAGAAAACATACAAGAGAATGATCTTATATTGTAATATTCTCACACACACACATTCACTCATATAATCGAGAGATAAGCGAAACATATTAGAGTGAATGTCAAACACAAACTCAATGTAGTACTTTGGAATAGAGACGTTAAACATGTTCTTAGTGAAACAAAGTCACTCAGCCTGCGAGCTGGTGTGCAACAGAGTGTACTAGGAGTCCTCGCAGCTTGTGGGCTATTGGATCGGGTCTGTACAGATTTCTGTAATATCAAATCTTCTAGTGAATTCTTCCAGCAATGGAGATATTCAACTCCAAACTTTCAGAAATAAATTCACAGTGTACTGTTTTCTTTACAGCTTTCTGCATAGCATACATGTTTTAAAACTGTTCTTAAAGCTTTCAATTTCCAGAGGGTACTTTGGGTTATTTCTACATGATTTTTAATCATTCGGAGCTAAAATATTTCAAGAACTCTATTGCAGCTCATGTTTTTACAGTTCAGATCACGTGCGATCTGTTCAGCATGCAGCATTGCTCCGTGCTGTCTCAGCTTAGGCGCAATCTGCTTGTGTATTGTTCTATTAAAACCCTTTTTTAAAGCACGCAGTATGCATTTTTTATCCATGAATTTGTGCTCGAGCTGTACCAGTTCTTGGACCCTTCAAATGGTATCAGAGAGATCTGGTACTAGTTATCGATCCCTTCACACGAGCAATAAATATATGAACTTTCAATTGTTAAAATGCTAGCATAAAACAAACTTCCTTATCTGTATCGACAAAATGTAGTGAGTCTAAGGCTCAAAAAGTAATTCCGGAGATAACGAATAATAAATAATAAAATTCGACACACATTAAATGTTCCTCAAACTTTCGAACCAATCAATACGCTTCAAAATATTTAACAGATCAAACAATCAACTTTTTCCTCAAATATTGTTCAACCTCGATCATGTACTTGTGTCTTACTATATTTTCTTGATCAAGTATACAAGAATTCATGTTTGGCAAAAAAGCACCAACCCGAACTCCAATGCCCAAAGCCTAGGAAAAGCAACCCTAGCCTGAAAGTTATTGCTCAGAGCCCGTAATGATGACAAAATAACCCGACCAGTAGGCTGACGCCTAGAGCCCGTAACATTCCCACAAATCATCGAAATTCATTTAAAATTATGTGATACTTGAATTTATTGCTTGAAACTCTAGTTTTCAAATTGAATATTTATCGTAATTGTTTCTTCTTGAAAGATTCGTAAAAACATACTGACCAAGCCTATAGACCTTTGAGAGCTTGAGTTTCCAACCAAATTTTCCTCAAAAATTTTCCAGCATCCATGTGCTCACGAAAATAACTCACTAAACATTTTTAAAGGGTAACTTTCGTTAGTTACAGCATGTTAGTTACAACACGTCAAGAGAAGGGGGGGGAGGGGGGGCTTACAACTCCACTTATTGAAGGGCTGGCATGGAGTCCTAGCCACCGTACATGGTCGACTAGAATATCTTCTAGTTTAAGTGTGAATTCCGCTCTTATTTCACAGATCATTGCAATAAAAACATTCTCGTCGGATTTCATGGCTTTCATGCTTGGGAAGCAAAAAGTAGGGATTTCCGTTCCTTGGTCTTGTCATGATATATAAGCTCTTGCTGCTAACATTCTTATCTCGGTAATCTACCAACACATGTTTCTGCGATAACCAATTCATCCATTAGATGGCACCGGATTCAACCATGTTGAGTAGCATTAGAATTGTGGAGCATGGTTATCAAGGATATCTCGCAGCTCCGATGCAACTATGTGTTTCAATATTATCGTTTGTGGGAATAGATACTCTACATGGTTCACATAGTAAGTCAAGTTAAAGTCCTAACTTTTTAATAAATATTCTAGAAATAAAGTAGTGACTAGCACCACAGTCAACACACACATAAGTGGACGTCTTGTTGATAAGAAGGTACATGCCACTACATCGTTGGCATCATCGTCCTGATCCTGAGTTATCGCGAATACCTAAGCATTGGTTTATTCTCCTTAGGTTTTGACCCATTTGGAGTGTATCCATTGCTCATGTTGGCATGTGGATCTTTGCTGTCGGGACATTCAACAATTGTGAATGACCCAATTTTCTGAACTCGAAACATGTGCTACTTGTTTTTTTGCAAAATTATCACTATGACGATAGCCACAAGAGGGACAAGGTTTGAACTCTTGATTGGTTGTTTGGGTGGCTCCTTCTCGGCTCGACCAATTAATCAGATTGGGTTGTTTGGACACAGGTCCACCATGAGAGTTCTAACTATTGATGGGGCATTTGTTCTTAATTTCTGTCTCGCGCATTAATGTCAGTTTCACCTTGGATGGAAGCTCCCATTAAATTTAAAAACTCTTTGCCTAATAGATAGCAAGTTCCGAACGGTTATTCAAATCCTTCTTATAGTTTTGCATTCTTCGAGTATTATCGGTCATAATTGTTAGTACGTAGATGCCCAAAGAATTGAAATTTGATGTGTACTCCACCACCATGTCAACAACCCGAGTGAAATTTGAAAATTCACAACGTTTCTGCTTTCTTACTTTAGTTGTATAGTATTGTTGGAGGAATGATTCCCAATTATCTACTATATGTAACTTGCATGTTCAATCATGATTCGCGAGACTCTCCACCATTTTCCACCTTTGCTATCCAGAAATGGTGTCACCAAATCTACCTTGAAGGAATCCGTGTCTTCAGTATCAGATTTGTGTTTCAATATTACAACCATGTTACGGTAACTTCCGGATCATGGCTCCCATCAAAGGTGGGTGCTCGGTTCACTCTGAGTGACTAGAATACTTCGTCCCATTAGGCTAAGAGGGTGGTGGAGGCGGTGACTGGTTGGGCGTTGTGTTTCATTGAACTTAAACCTGAGTACAAATTGGCGAAATATCATATTAGATTTGATAAAATTTATGATTTTAAATTTTCATTTATCTAGACACGAAGGTTATTGGTTTCAGTTAGATTACATTCATTGTTGCTAGATCCTAGGTCAGTTCGATCATTAGTATGCTTTAGAAATTCATGCATATTGCTTAATGAAAAAAGAAGACTAGTCCAAGTACCTACTAGCTGATTTAAAATTTTATGTTTAGTGAGCATTACTTTCGACTCAAATCGCAAATTTTTATTCTAGTAATTAGCATACTCACCTTCGTCCTGAATCTTCAAGTTATGAACAACTCGATTTATTTGACTTTCTTGTTAGACACTTGTTTTCAGTTTTGACTTCCTCAAATAATTGTGAAGGTCTTTTATATTTGATCACCATCTCATTTCTCAGCTCTCAAGTCGCTGAAGTGCTAGCATGCCTAAGAACAATGGGTGATTCCAAAAAGGGGAAAAATAATCAGAAGGTGCATAAAAGATTTTTTTTCAGATTTTGTACAGATACAGATACAGAACGCATACAGTTACAGATATATCAATGCACAGATATGTAGTATATAGTCCCATTTTTTCATTCTTTTGTATTGGTGGAGAAGTTGTACAAATAAGTTCTTAACAGGAAACCAGATTGGGACTTCAGAACTCACCTAAAACCATGATTAGGACTTCAAGTAGGAAACATGAGTCTAATCTGTGTGTACAGGTTGCAAGGTTTTAACAGATACGAGCATCAACAAACTGACTGGTGTCGTATTATTTTAAAGAAACATGTTCGTCTGAGGATGAGAATGTGAGTGAGATGTAGTAAGTAGCAAAGAATTATGATGCAAATCTTTGTTCGTAGGGTTGAAGTACTTGCACCCTCGATAAGAGATCCGATGATCCACAATTCTGTTGGCGTAGCGGCGGATCCGGATCCCGCTCCTAGGGCGCAGCGGAAGAATTTAAAATTGGAGCCCAGGAACGGTCAATACACCTATACAATAATCAGAAGGTACCTTGATGACGTCTAGGCGCTGGCTCCGACCAATTTCACAAGGGAATTGACACTTCAACGGTTGAACGGCTGGATCAACGCCTAATCCGGTCCATGACCAGAATTTCAACTCCTTCACCGATTTGCACTAGAAAACCGACGAAAATTTTGCGGACGGAATCTCCTCGTTGAGATGGTCGGAACAGATTCCGACGGCGGCGACGGTGAGGGAAGAAGGGAGAGGGGAGGAGTTTGCTGAATAGCTTTTGGTGCTTTTCTTTCTCTCTATTGAAAGTGTCTCCTAATTGCCATATTTATAGATTGAAGGATAGAGTTTGATTTGAACAAAACAGTGAACATTAGGTTCAACTCAAACTGTGAACATTCAGTTCAAATCGAAGAGTGAACATTCGATTCAACTCGAACAGTGAACATTCGGTTCAACTCCCTCGATTGTGGTCTCATCATAATCCCGATCGATGATCAGATATCACAGATGTGCTCAGTTTACAAAACTGATCATTATGACACAAAATCAAATTTTCAGACCACTAAATCTATATATGACGAGTTTACTCTCATTAGCTAAATATGGAAGTCCTACTCCCTTAGCTACCCTACTCCCTTAGCTACTTTTAGGAAGTCATACTCCTTACCTTCCTCCTACTATACTCAACACTTTGAGTATCATATCTGTATGGGAATTGGGAAACCAGTACTTGTGTGACCCTCAATGGTTCAGAGACACAACTAGCCATGAGCTCACAACATTTGTGACTCCGAAAACATATTTTCGGACTTACCCATCGAATCATGCTAAAGCATCTAGCAACATCGCCCCATGATCCCCTATGTATCACTGATAGTGCCTGCAAGAATCAGTCGGTCATAGTTAGCGTACAGTACGGTCCTTTCAACTCAAATTTCTCGATCAGATCAATGACCATTGGTATATCGAGAGTCGCTAGAGATCCAATAACCATGCATGCATCTTGGAGATCAAATAGTGACATCGCATGTGTTATTAGGTAAATCCATTTACCTTAAAACATATCTAGTACTCTGGTCAGAGATTTGTCACACTATTATCTCCTCAGATAGCATAGGATATCCACGCATAAGCACGAGCGATGAATCCTCGACAACGAAGCATCGACTCCTACATACATCGGGACCTCACCCAACCCCGCCAACTGATGACCCCAACTGAGTCGGTAAATGTGTCAAAGTGAGGCACCTATCATGTAGAGTCTCAATGACGTTTCGAGTAATAAGGACTAATATATACAACCAAGACCTCAGACTTAATCCACTCGACAAATGATAACTATTTGGAAGTCCGAACGAGGGTAGTTCGATAGATCACCAGGTCACTATCCATCTGCATGCTCAGAACATCACTATGTCCCTACCAATGAAACGTGATACTTCACATCACAGATGCTAGTCTGAAGCTCGGGCGGTCCTTATCCTCTGGATGGCCCAATCAACTAGGAACAGGTTTAGAATACACAGTGACTATCAGATGTGTTTCATGATAGTCATCAAATTCACTATCACATCTAACATACACTATAGTGCATTAAGAGTCTTTATCCAACAATTGTAATCATAATAATGAAGATAAAGAATGCCATAAAAGAATACGAATTTTATAAATAAATATCGTTTTACATAGAGTCAACAAGAACCCACATGCCACAAGTTGGCTAGTTGGGCACCTACTCTAACAAATTCATCTCAGGGTCATAATGATCCACGGACAAGATTTCGTCGTGTTCTTGTAGCAATCAAAAGAAGCAAGAACAAGGATCTCATTTACAAGGGCTTATTTTAAAAACATTCCTCTAGAGAGTTTTGCTACCTGGTGGATGTCACGTCCAAGAACGGGTCTGGACGTGAACATCGGCGATGTTTAATAATTATTCACTATAAAACATCAAGCCTCGTAGTGCAGCTCAAAACCAGATTATTACATAATCAAAGAGATTTTCTTTACAACTTGAATAACAGAAATGCGGAAGCGAAAGAACAATAGTTAAATAAGTCTTCACCAGCCCTAAAACATGTCTTGTTCATCTTCTTCAATCCGTTATTCATTCTTATCTGGGTGAAAAAATAAGGGGTTAGTGTGTGGGGAAACACTCAGCAAGTAGGGGTACCATTCGAGCATAACAAAAATATACATATATATACAACTGAACTGAACTTGGAAATATTTAAAGAACACTGAACAGAGTAGAGAACACGTAGCAGTTATATTTCCTTTAATCAAATTCATAATTATGCAACTTCTGAAAATCTCTATATTCTTATCGGATTAGGCCAAATTTGATTGGCTTGTTCACAAAAGGAAAAAAGAAATTGTGAATGGAAAAGATCGGATTTTAAAGCTATTTGAACCCATAGGGGACAGTGAATAGAAGCTATAGTTTTGTCGTATATACTCGGTACAGTAGTATTGAAAAAGTATTTTGATAAAATATAACCTTTGGATCATGATAAAATTTCAACAGCATATATGAAATAACTTTTGAACGGTCAAGATCTTCTTTCAATGAAATTTGTAACTGTTTTTAAGCGATGGACAAGAGCTGCAGATTTCTCGTTTGAAATCTATACAGAATTAGTGCAAAGGCGTTTTACAAAACTCTAACCGTTGGTTTAGAATAAAATATGGACCATATGGAAGACATAACGAAGTAAAATCTGAACGGTGGAGATCAGATATCAAGGTTATTGAAATCAGTTTAGGATGATAACAAAAGTTGCAATTTCCTCACATGTAGTCTGTGCAGCATTCTTACGAATTTGATTAAAGGAAATATAACCGTTGGATTAGAACGACATTTTTACCTAGTATTCAGAATATAGAGGAGCAAATTCTGGACGGTGGAGATTGGATTCTAAGAATTGGAGTAGTAGCAATAGGTTCCGGGCAGTAAGCCTTCAGATTGATGCTGGAATACTCAAAACATCAACCTCTTATTTTTGAAATGGGGCTGCCTCTTGATCAATTTTGACATGATTTCTTGTTGTTTATACAGTGAATTTCATCATTTTTGAATTGTGTTATATATAGGAGAGGTTGGGGAATTTGAAGGGTCACCTTTTATGACCATTAATCACCACTTTATGATCATAATTAGGCATTAATTGGCTACACAATGGCTACTTATTGTGTCAATTTAATTTGGAATTCAAGACCTTGTTGTTCATGTAGAATAAAATACATGATAAACATGTTAGAAATTTCATGTTCTCACAGTGGAGTTGCAGTAAAAGGATTAATGACACTTTCCGCATCACTCTTATGCTATTGGTCAAAGCTTTGACGGAGAAATCCATCTCTTGACTATTTTTCAAAGCTCTAGCACTGAACAGATAACAATGAGAGGATGCAGATCTGGTTTTTCTAATAATATCAAGCTGAAAAGAAGTGTTAGGATCAATCGCTTACCACTAGGCCAAAAGCTATAGTTGTTAGTCAAGGTGTAACTTTATTTCCTTATAATGTGACAACGCAGAGTGCATCTATTGTGAGCGTTAGGGTTGCTGTTAGGCTCATGAGTCCGAGGAGGGTGTGTGATAGGATCGAAGAACGGGGTTTGTTCGTGAGCTCTGCCACAACTCATGTAGGCTCTCACACAGCCCAAGTACCAACCCTGTGAGTTACACGTATTTTAAAAATTTTAACAGTTCAAGAACCAGCACGCAACTTATGAAACCAGATCGTCGTGCATCTGGACCAATAGCTCTGCGAGCTGGTCCAGATTACCAGCTGCTCTGCGAGCTGGTTTAGCGCAAACGATCTGGGTTCGTTCATCTTGAGCTGCAATAGCTCAGTGTTCTCGAATATTAGTGCACCGAGATACAGATGGAGTAATGATTTAAGTCATGCCGAAATAACTCGAACTGAACTCTTATATTCAAAAGCCTTTAAAAAGTTTTAAGCGTATTAAACAATCATGCTATGCGTATGAATGTAAGTACGGAAAGAAGTAAAGAAAATACGCTGCAATTTGTTTATGGAAGTTCGGAGCTGAATCTCCTACGTCTCCAATTCTTCCGCAATCGGGAAGGATTTCACTAGAAGGCTTTGATTATAGCGACCTACGCTACAACCCACTCCTACGACCCGCAGCCGCAAGAACTCCTAGAAACACCACTGCACACTAAGCCCGCAAGTTGTGTGTCTAACAACACTTTTTAACGCCTTAGTGAGAAAGGCTACTAGACTTGTTTAACGTCTCTGTCCAAAGACTACAATGGAGAGTTTTGAGTTTACATTCACTCAGATCTATTTCGCTCAACTCTCGAATATGAGTGAATGTGTATGTGTGTGAGATTTATAGTGTAAGCACTATCTCTCAATTATAAAATCTCACACACTGGAAGTGCTCCTGTCCGAGCTGATTATCTGTTATCTTCCCATGATTGTGCTTTCTTTTGTTTTTCTGTTTTGGATTTGCACAACACTCTCACTGTTATCTTGCGCATCTCATCATTCTGTGCATTGCGCCTGATATATAAAGCCGCTTAGCAGATTTGTCCGTTGGACATAAAGTTATAGCCGTTATGAAAAGCCTTCTGACGTATTTGTACTTTGCGTCCTTCGGCTTTTAATCGTTGCAGTTCTTTATTTGACTTGAGCACTTTTCATCGGTGATTCTGCAGCCTTGATAACATCGAGCTCTGTTTGCTTTGTACCTGATGTGGACAAGACGAAACAAATCAGTTTGAACCAATTAATTTGGTCTTCGTATGTTTGTATTCAAAATGCTTTGTTCGTCTGAGCTTGTCTGTCCAGAACAGGTTCCACTGCTGGTATCTTCTTCAAGCTGGTTGCTCTTCATATTTAATATGTTCTAGAGCAATTCTGCATCTGCGCCTCTTTTTGTCTGCAACTGAGCTTGTTCTGTTCTTTCCTACTCTTGAGCTGCTTCGAGGCTCTAGGTTTGTCTGCCAGCTTTGCTCCATTCCCAACTGGTATCCTTCCAGCTGGTTGATATATCAAACTTCTCACAGATGTCATACGGTCAGCTGGTTTCTCTGCTCCAGGCAAGCTAATTTAGCTGATCTTCTGATTTGCTCTTATCAGCTGCCATTCTAAGCCAGCTTGTTCATCATACTCAGCAGGTCGTTTCTTTGAGCTGGTTTCTCAGCTGATTTCTTTCCAGCTGGTTTCGTCTTCCTTTATAGCAGCCTTCTGATTTCCCATCTAAGCATCCAGCTGCTGGGATCCTTGATCAGGTTTTCTCTTCCCTGATCTGGTTTACCATCTCGGCTCTATTTTTCTCGTCAAGAGCCATTGTGTGCTTGCTTGTTCTCTTAATCCATTCAGATACCTTATCCAAACCATCAGCAAGAACAATGTTAATCAGTTCTGATTCAGTCTACCCAAGGACTGAGATCCCTATGATGAACTGATTATAGCCGTGCTCAATGATCAGACGTGCACTTGGTCACTGCTCTTGTATACGGCTTCGCACTCAATCACTGCCCTTGTACTCTGCACTTGATCTGCGCTTGATCCGTTCTGTACTTCAACATTCTACGCTTGATCACCGTGCCGCTCCTGCTCCAAGCTGATGAACCAGCTTGGTGTTCCCTGCACTTCTGGAAGTAAACTGCTGTACCAGCTTGGGCGTCCCCTTACTGTTCCAGCTAGATATCTTCGACCAGTCCAGCTCAGGCGTCCCCTCACTGTTCCAGTTTGGATATCTTCACGTCTACTCTAGTCTTAGCAAGCTGCGCATGTCACGTAGTGCGTTAATACAATAGTAGCAAATTTTATGTGAATCAAAACTTAGATTCTGATCTGTAGAAACAGATCCAACAGTGTGTGTCTAACTGTTTTTGCTGTCTCATTTCCCTAGAGATCGATCTTACCCCTTACCCTACCGCCGGTCCTTTTCCCAACAGAGATAGTATTACCTGTTAAAATTTGGAATCACTTTTACATCCCACCTGGCCAAACAAATCAAGCGGCGCAAGCAACTTGATATACGAGAGCTTCCCAGAAGTTCACTCATCACAGTACTTCTCCCACCCATGCACGCTTAACTCAATAAGAAGGTTAAACAGAAAATCTTCTACGTATTCAGCTCTGGGTTTTGTCATCACCAAAAATAAGGAAATTGTTGGAAAACGTTATGAGTTTTGGTGAAGACAGAAATCAGTGTAGAGGTTATTGGATCAGATCAGGCGTAGAAAATGTAACAAACCAGGTCACACTAAGTAAAATCAACTTAGTTTACAGAATAGAACAGACTAGATCACGCTAATTAAGGATAACTTAGCTTGTGACCAGTTCAAAAGGGTAATCAGATTAGACCGGAGCTTCGAAGAAATTTAAGAGCAGAACAGAGTAGATGGAGTTTCACAGAACAAATCAGGTTTAGATCAGATCAGGAGGAGAGATGTACAGAGCAGGCAATGACTTGACATAAGGAGTATAGCAGATATGCTTTTCATCATAATATCAGAAGTGTCAGAGTCCAGTCGTAAACAAGACTTGCTACTTCGGGAAAACATTAAATGGAGCAGTACAGATAAAATGACGATAAATAAATGCTCAATAAATGTTTGGACGAGGATTCGAAGATATGCCTACCGGATAATTTACTACAATTTGAAACTTGTGGAGTATAAAGGGAAAATTAAATGCAGATGTTAAGGACGATGCTTTTCACACCTCAATCAATCTGAGCACTTGCGAATTCAAAATTCCATCAGAAGATTGTTGTTCTTTGTTTTTTCATTTGAATCTTCCGTAAATTTATTCAGCTGAGTGCTGAATACTACATGCTTTGTATCAAAACATATTACATTATAAAAAGCCTCTCCTCAAAATTGTATTCACAACCTGCGAGCTGTATTAAAATTTCTACAGCATGTGTGCTGTTTTTCGAGTGATACTAGGAGTTCAGATTGGGTGTTGCTTGACTGAGTGGATTAGGATATGAAATATTCTAGATCAAAGTTTTTTACTGGATATCCTTCTAGTTTAGAAGAAGGGAAGACATAGAAGCGTTTTTTCGAACTTACATAAACAAACTCGACGCTCTTATCTATTTTTACTGTTTCAATATACACACACCACTGCTGAAGTTCGCTCCTCAATTGTGATCATTCCGTATATTTATTTATTTCACAAGAAAACAGATCGGACTGAGTGCAGGAATCAGCTTCTAACAGAGTTGATTCCAAAAGTGATTTTAAAACACAAAAATCTGCAATAAGTGTTTATTCATCCCCCTCTAAAGTCTAGACCGTAATTTGATCCTACCAAGCCGCATGAGAGGGATCTGTCCGGATCTTGATTTCTAACGGAAATTTAAGATATTAATTAGTAAACATAAATATTTAATATTTTCCAAAGGATATTTCTTCTTTAAATCTATTTACTTGTAGTATTTAATAAATCACTATATCTGATTATTTGCATATTGAATTTCAATAAGGTATTTTAATAATGTAAATCACATAAAAATTTAATACTTCAGTTAATTTTATGACGTTCCAAAACCCAAAAATTTAATCTATCTTAGAATGATTATTTAAATATATTTATTCTTTTCATTCAATTGTAGTGATTATTGAAGTTGCTGTAAATAAATTTCTCGTCTTTTAACTATTGAAATAGGTTTCAGTAAGTCCATTCTTGTTGATTTTTTAAATCTATTTAATATGAATTGATTTAATTCACTCTGTAGATAGATTTTTATTTGTATATAGAATTTCATTAAATTTATTTAATCACAGCATGCACATTAAAAATTAAATTTTCTTTAGTTAAATTAAGGAATTAAAATTTAATTAGTTTTAGCAACGATCATTTAAGTATATTTATTCTTTTAATTTATTATAAGTGATTATTTGAGTTGCTGTGTATAAATATTGAATAGAAACTTTGGTCATGCAACTTTGCTTTTTATTGATTATTTAAGTATATTTATTATTTTAATGTAATTTTAATACAAGTATATTTAATTTTAATATTAATGGATAGAGGAATTTTATATGTGTATAGAAGCTAACTAAATGTATTTTAACTGGTACATGAATATTAAAAAAAGTTGGTTGGTTTAACTACATTATTTAATATAAAAATTTAAAATATTTTAGAATAATCGCATAAATATATTTACTCTTTTACATAATCTTAATGATTGAGTTGTTATATGTTATTTTTCGTTGTAACTATAAAAACAAAGTTTTAGTAATGCAACTTTTGTTTTCTTTACTTAAAAAAAAGTGTTGCAATCTTACATGTAATTAGATTATCTTATCTCCTACACAAGAATCTTCTTTTTCGAATTTACCCATCATAATAATAAATTTTAAAAAAGCCCAATAAACGTATTTCAATTTTCTTGATAAATGGCTACCCTTATCTCCTACACAAGTAGTTTTTCCAAATTTTTCCCAGTCATAATAATTGATTTTTACAAAAGCTTCTTCTCCAAAATTTTCAAGTATCTTTAAATGAAAGACAAGATCTGCAAATTCACCGGTGAAAAACTTTGCGCATAGTCATCAACAATTTTATAATGAAAATATAGATACAAAATAAATTTCTTAACCTCGTAAAACCCTACAAAATAAAAAGATAAGTGGATGCAGACTGACTTTATGATTCAAATGAATATCTGTTGATTCAGTCTCTCTAAACGATCCCTTGATTGTTCTCTTCAGAAACAATTTCTCGAGAAATTCCGGGTACAAGTTGGCCATGGTGGAATCACAAACGTGTGCCACGGAGACATGTATATGAATCCACAGCGACTATATTTGTTGGCATCATACAGGATTTTCCATGTCTGCGTCCTGATATCGTACGAGAAAATGACATGGTCATTGACCATATACAAAATCCCCGAATCGAATGGATGGAAACACAGTGGCCGCATCGATGTGGTGAGGCCACCACCATCGGGTTGGATCCGTCCGAGGCCGACTCTGTGCTGCAGGCACCACTCTCCCCGATTGTAATAACGCAAGTCCCATATAATTAAACTTCCATACTCATCTTCTCGTTCATCAAATGCTACCATCAAATATCTCAAATACCCTTGATGTTCGTTAAACAAATATGTGTACATGCGTCTTTCAACTCCCGGTAGCGAGATCAGGCGGAAGGAGTCGGGCTTATTGTAAGGATCATACGCCAATAACCTATGTCCGTAGATCCGCTGGTGCAGGATTTTGCCGACAACAACAGGCTTATTCTCAGAGATGAAGAAAATTTCTTGGCCGAAGTCTATGTCGAAATCCACCCATTTACATGTTTCAGAGAAGTATACCGCAAATCTGCGTACTCTAAAATCAGTACCCGAATAATCTATGAGCACAACTCTACAACTTACGAGGACGTTATCTTCGACCTGGGTCACGAAACCCGCGGACAAGTGCTTAGGGCAACCTTCATACTGGGGGAGGGTAATCAACTCCCCAGTGATGAGATTTCTTATGCGACATACATAAATCCGATGAACTTTATCCCAGTGTTCACCATAAAGCGCCAACCCATTGCTGAACCCGAGAAGTGTGCCGTCGAAATCCTCAAGCACCTTATCACTTGGAAAAACTACTCGATGCATCTCGCAATCTTTGCGGTGCCAGCAATGGTGACTCAACACCTCTTTGACAATACCCCAGCACGGTTGCGAATGCGGCGACGACAGGGCGGCGTAGGTGCGAGCAAAATAACGGTGGGAAATCATAGAAAACCATTGCTTTGAGACAGTCATGAATCTGAACAACACCTTCACCGGCAGCCTTAATAGCACCTCGAATAACATGCACTCTGGGAAATTCTCGAATATATTAACTTCTCTTCCGTCAGAATCCATGTCGGAAATAATGACTTCTCTTCGTTTAGAATCCAAGTCGGTTTCCTTGGTCGACTGGAATGAAAAAACCTGCACTATGGGAAATTCTCGAGAATAATAAGTGATATATATGATGATGACGAGAGAGAGAGAGAGAGAGAGAAATAGATAGAATATTTAGATTTAGATAATATATGGTTAGTATTTCAAAATTTGGAAACATGTATAGATATGATCATTAGAGATACATTAATAGAGATAAGTTGCTAAAATAGCGATGTGATGAAAGATCATTAAAAGAACTAATAGGTATATAAAACAAGTATATTGGAGTAAAATTGGCGGAATTTTGGTGTGATAGATCGTACGACATTGATTTATCTAATAACTTCAAACTTCATAAATAATAACATCTATGTTAGTATTAATTCTTTTTTAAATAGTTACTATTATGATATTTCAACTAAGAAAAGTTAAAATGATGATTGAAGATAATATTTGTTAATTTTTGAATTTATTAAATTTTGTTCTTATAATATTGTTTTAGTGAATGAATAAAGGTGTACATTTTGTGCCTTAATAAATGGGGTGTATTCAATCTAGAGATTTAATGATTTTTATTGATTTTTTTTAAATGATAGACTTTTGTGGAATTGATAGGAATTTGTACACTTTCATGGAATCTCATGGAGTTATAAAAAGAATTTAAGGGACTCCAATAGACTTTTATAGATTTTTAGAGAGATTTTTATGGATTTGTAGAGAGTTTTATGGATTTATTTTTAATATAATTTATGAGTTTTATAATTTTAACTTTTTATAATGATTTTGTTTGAACTTATAAATATATAACATTTTTCCATTTAAAATAAATCTTTTATTAACATACTGCATAAATCAAAAAAGTTAAAATACAACATATTGCATCTCAATTAAAAATAATTAATAAAATATTATTTATTGCGTAAAACTCAATTTTTCAATCAATTCCACATTATGTTTTTAATAAATAATAAATAATCAAAACAAATAACTTTAGATTAATATCTAGTATAAAAATCTATCAACTCTATAAAACTCCTAGTATAATCTCAAGATTATAAAATCTATCAACTCTACAAAAGTCAAATAATAAATAATCAAAACAAGTGATTTAGTGCTTGATTCGCTCTAATCTGATCTGATAGATTCATGTCTAATCTGAGTACTGTACCCTCTGAGTTGTTCGCTATATGCGCGATCTGAAAGCTTGTGTGGCCAAAAAACTGAACCTACGATGTTGAAATAGACAATAGTTATTTCTGACGGAATTTATGGAGACTCCTGAACAATTTTGGATTTAAAAATTTAATTTTTTTGATCGAATCAAATAACAGCACAAGTGATTATATAATTCACAAATCATAAATCTAAAATATGACTATAAATTATATGAATCTAAGTAAAAATTTAGAAATTTCTTATAAAACTAACCTCGTATTAATTTTGATATTTGCATGTATATTTGAAATGAAGTCACGATCTTCCATCATGATCATCCCTATCGACGACAGTGTCACAACTTATGAGCACTCAAAACACAAAACTTAGAAATATAAATTTTCACGAGGCTATTTTCAACACATGTAAACGTGAGGAAAGCTTGAGAATATTGTTTGTGTCGCACACACACTCTTACTATTTTATTATGAAAATATAATATCTCATATATATAATAAAAGAAAGAGACCCAAATATTTGAATTTGCCACCTTGGGAATCCATGAAAGCTCATTCAATTATTTTATCCACTTTGATTCCCGGCCCGAAAGCACCCGAAAATGATATTGATATATATTTGCGTCCTTTTTTGGCTGAATTGAAGGATTCGTGGGACAATGGGATTGCCACATATGATGCGTGCAACAAAGAAATATTTCAAATGCGTGCTGCATTACTTTGGACCGTCAGTGACTTCCCAGGCTTGGGATGCTTATCTGGATGGAACACATATGCAAAAAATGCTTGTCCTACATGTGCTGATAAAACAGATGCATTATATTTGCACAATGGCTTTAGAGGGCATCGTCGTTTCTTACCTCCAGACGCAGAGATCCGAACAATGAAAAGTTATGGAAATCCAGAGATACGTGAGTTACATTTGAAGCCCATGTCGGGATCCGACGTTCTACGAATGACTCGAGACAAGAATGTGGTGTTTGGTAAGAGTAAAGCATCGAAACCATCGGCACGAGCAACCACCGGGTCCATTGAACAAATGTGGAGGAAGAAAAGCATATTTTTCAATCTTCCTTATTGGGAGTTTAACTTGTTAAGACATAATTTGGATCCTATGCATATTGAAAAAAATGTTTGCGATAACATCCTTGGTACTCTATTAGATGATCCGACCAAGACTAAAGATAATGTTGCTGCACGTAGAGATTTGAAATTTGTTGGGTATTATGAAACAGTTATGGCCACGAACACAACCAAATGGTACGGAGTATTTGCCACCTGCATGAGTAAATCAGAAAAAAAAAATATTTTGTTCGGTGTTGAAAGATATTTGTGTACCTGATGGTATGTCATCTGACATTTAAAAATGTGTAGATGTTGGACGTTGCAGGATTATGGGTCTCAAAAGCCATGATTGTCATATCATAAAGGAACAATTTCTTCTGATAGCTCTTCGTCGTGTATTAGCAAAAAGGGTGACTGCACCATTAATTGTATGTCTGAATATTTCAGAGCTGTGTGTGCAAAGTCCTTGAGAGAAGAAGAATTACGAAAGGTTGAAGAAGGGATTGTAATGGCTTTATGTCAGTTAGAAAGAATCTTCCCCCCATCCTTTTTCACAATAATGGTGCATTTGGTTGTACATTTAGCGTATGAAGCAAGAGTAGCAGGTCCTGTACATTATCGATGGATGTATCCAATAGAAAGATATCTTGGAAAAAACTTAAAAATTTTGTTAGAAACAAAGCACGACCAGAGGCAAACATTGCAGAGGCATATTTGGCAGATGAGTGTGTTGTCTTATGTTCTCGTTACTTAGAGATCACAAACTCATTTTACAATAAAGGTACAAGGCACCAAGAGACACCAGATGTTGAGTTCCCTTTGTCATCATTGTTCCCACAAGTTGGACGACCTACAAAAAGGCGTGTAGTAGTTACCGTGGACGACAAAACTTTAGATCAAGCTCATAGATATATCCTTTCTAATTGTACAATTCTTCAGCCATATCGTGAGTAAGTGTCTATTTTGAACATATAAAATTCAATTTATTGCTTTATCAATAATAAAAGTTAATAACATTGGTGCTATTGTTTAACAGAGAATTTAAAGACGAGTTGAAGAGAAAATATAGATATGGTATTCATCCAAGCACTTCCCAATTGGATGATATGGCTCGAATGCAATTTCTGGCATGGTTTGCTAGACGTGTAAGTAATATTTTTTTAATGAAAACTAGACTGATTACATATTATTATCTTACTAAAAATATAATCTCTATGTGAAATGCAGGTTGATCGGACAAATGAAAGAATTGATGACTTAAATCTACGAGCAATGGCATGTGGTCCAAATCCTGTCGCATTTAGTTATGATGGATATAATGTGAATGGTTTTGCATTTCGCACGGTTGAATCTGAAGTAAACAAAAAAGTTCAGAACAGTGGGGTCATGGTGCAATCACTGCATGATAATGATGATCTTGAGTCAATATATTATGGTCGATTAACTGATGTTCTCTCACTTGAATATGGTGGTCATGGACGAGTAGTTCTTTTCCGATGTGATTGGGTTAATACTGTTACAGGAATGAAGATTGATCCATTAGGATTCAAGACAGTGAAATTTTCACATTTGATACATACAGGAGAACGTGAAGAACACGAACCTTTTATTTTGGCTTCACAAGCTCAAATGGTTTATTATGTTCGTGACCCTAAAGACGAAGATTGGTGTTGTGTTGTTCGCCACACACCAAGAGACACATACAACATGGGTGATGGAGATGATAGTGATATTATGCAATTCATTCCTAACAATATTTCTAATATAGAATCGTTTTTAGATGAGGAAGATACAGTGGACATTGAGTTAATTAGAAATGATATAGAAGGTATATATTTTATTTGGAATGCTCGTAACAGGGTGAATTTTGAAGGAGGTAAACCAGGTGTGGATGAAACCTTTCGAAGATTACAGATTGCCACATACCGAATTACTTTTGTCTGATTTCTATGTTCATACACGATGTGATTTATATGCTGATTGATAGTTTCGATTGTTGTGTGGGTTGCTATCTGATTGTTATTTTGATTGCTGGGCTGGACGCTATATTACATTGCATCTCTTGGATGGAAATTTTCTGCCTTAGTGCAGATTTCAAGCTCATTGGATGAAAAATTCTGCCTGGATGGACTTGCAGCTTCGTTTCTATCATGTAGCTGTATGTCTTTAGGGAGAAATTCAGTGGAAACATGCAGCAAAATCAACTGTTTTTCGAAGATTGCTGATTTCAAGGTGATAAATTCGAAGATTTGAAGGCTGGATGCTGGTTTACATAACAGCACTTTGGAAAAAACTTGCTACCTGGATGGGATTGCAGCCTTTCTTCTCAACTTCTAACAGATTCGAAGGAGGCTGGACGCTAGCTCTTTGGATAGAAAAATTCGTGGGAAACATGAAGTGTTTGCAACATACAGAATTATCTCTTCTTGATTTGAGGCTGGACGTATACTTCACTTATTGAGTAGCAGCTCTTTGGGCGAAATTATATACATGGATTGGTGTACAACATCGGTTTTACAATCAACAGGTTGCAACGTTATTTGATCTTTTGGAAATCAAGAGAAGTCCAGATTCTTTGATGAAGAAACTTTTGAACAACACAGATTATTATATACGGAATTGTAATTTGTAACTTGTATTTTGATAAATGATACATTGTGTAGGGTGGTTGGTAGCTTTCCATGATTGAGTAGGTTATTATTCGATTGTATTTTTTATCGTCGGGTATTCCTGGCGTTTTATTTTGTACATACTCTATTTACCATCTATGATTTGTTTTCATATCGAAAAAAAGAGGCAGTATGAAAGAAACAGAGGGTGTTGTTGGTGGTTGGGTGATAAAGATCTAAAATAAATAAATACTAGACCAAGCTAATATATGTGGGGTTTTATGTTCCAAAGAACCTTTAATTTTCTATCAAGAAAATGTTGAAAAATATTTTATCATGAGACTGACACAATGGATAGTCCTAATTTTCATTGATTTTGTGTTTTATGATCTCTAAAAGTACCAATTATTGCTACAAATAATAGAAAGTGGAAAAACTGTACGTATATGATTTCACACTTCACTAATACTTTGCTTGGGAGCCGAGGATCATATATATATATATATGAAATTAATACCAAATAAAATATCTTGGTCAACATCATGTTAAATAACCCAAAAACCAGACCAACTTAATCAATCAAGTTTGATTCTTTGAAAATATTTAGAATTCTTCGATATTCTAAAAAAATAAATAGAAATTTATCAATATATTCCCAGTAATAATTAGTTACAATCAATTGAAAATAATATTGATTGCAACATACATAATTATATTAAATATTATACCATAATTATATTTATTAAAATATGAACATTGAAATAGTTTTTATTTCCTAATTGCCCAATTCCCATTCCCCGCTTCCATTCCCGCCCTTAATTCAGCTGCCCCACTTTCTTCTGCAATCAACGATGTTATATGGGTGTTGTGGACGGTTGTTTTATACAGATGTCCAATACAGTAGTTTCTCGCCTCTCTCAAGCTTTCTGAAGGTAAGTTCTCTGTTCATGTAAATTTGCTTTCAATACTCTCGTTTGATTTATTTCCAGTTTCTGTATTGTGTCGACAGTGTGTGGAAATGGGTAACTAGATCAAAATATAAACCGAAATTTTGTCAAGTTTTACCAATCTTTTGGAGGAAAATGTTGATGGTGGAGTCTGGACACAGGTATCGTAAAGTGTGAAAATGAACCAAATTACTGACAAGAATGCTTCTTTGTCTGTCCACTTGTTCTGTTTTTTGGTTTCTTTTAAGATTCCTCCGCCACAGGATCTATCCATCTAGTTCAGCCTATCTTGTCATAGCCCAGAACATGGATTTCATCCTGTTCAAAATAGCTAACAGTTACCCGAATCTAATATCGAGCTCATAGTACTCTGCTTTCTTAGATACAAGAAGGAATGCAGATTGTAGAATGAAATCTCACATATGAATCGCAAGGAGTGTACACGGTGTTGGTTACTCAAACATAATTTTGAAACACATTCTATTGGTTTTTGGAAACAGTTTCTTGCTGTGTACACTCTGCTTTCTTGGATATCAGAAACATAGAATGCAGATTGTATAATGAAATCTCACGTTGTATCGCAAGGATGTACATGGTATTGTTTATTCAGACATCATTTTGAAAAACGTTGTATTGGTTCATGGAAACTGTTTATTGATGTGTACACTGCATCACTGATTCAAACATAATTTTGATAAGAATCTTATTGGTTTATGAAATTAGTTTCTTAGATAATTCATGTGACATCAAACCTCCGAGGATATTTCTTTTAGAATTTTTTGTGCAGGATAATTCATGGACAGACTGGAGAAAAGTTAAATGAACTTTACTGGAAAACTTTAGCTGAAAACTTTAGCTGAAAACTTTTACGTGGAATTCTTTTGATTCCACGTAAAATGTAATCATGCATCGTTTCAGCACTCAACATGTATTTTAAATTATATGCTATGTGTGTTCAGAGAGTAAATTATACTAACGTATATTTCATGCTATGTTCAAGTAAATGCAAAAAAAATGACAAACAAAAGAATCCAGAAGTTGATTCAAAATATCAGAAGGAGTTCTAGGGGACAAGATTCAAGTAACAGACGTCAAGATGGAGATGAATCACAAGAAATAACATCACAAGATGCATCCGAAACACAAAATGGTTCACTACAATCACCACAAGAAGAGGATTTCTATGATGAAGGTTGAAAAAATTGTTTAAGTGTGTATAAAATATTCATTTCATAGTAATTTCCACAATTTATATTTTCAATATACTTTTCAAGTGATGATGAAATAGTTCGTTCACCTCCAAGGCAACAGAATAGACGTGGGAGGACTGTTATGAAGGATGTTCATGCATTACATCCTGATGATTTGCTATTTATAACATTTAATGAAAGGGGACAGCCTTATGGAGATTTTCAACCAGTATTGGCAAATTATGTGGGTACTATAGCTCGGAATGGAACTTTTCTTCCCCTTAGTTTTTTAGACTGGAGAAAAATGCCAAAGAATCGATTGGAGGAAGCATGGAAACTTGTTATTGTAAGTTGAGAAGTGCTTATTTCATACATAAATTTACTACAATTGTAAACTATGCTTGTTCTTTATAGGCCAGATTCTGCATCCCTAATAAACATAAAAATTTTGTGATGCAAATGATGGGAGTTGCATGGAGGCGATGGAGGACTGAAGTGAAATCTACGTCTTATGACTCGAACACTCCATTACAAGATCTTATGTCAATTCGCCCGGTTCCTCATAAGTTGGCTCCAGAAGTTTGGGAAAGATTATGTCAGTATTGGAAAGCTAATGAGGTATTGTCGATGATTAGTTATTTCTCGTGCATGCTTATGGATATCCTAAACAAGATAAAGTTTGTTGCTTAATTTTATATCCATAGTAAAATAAAATTTGTGGCTTAATCTAGGTGGAATGTAATTTGTTGCAGAGAATTTCTAAACAAAATAGAGATAATGCCAAAAAGAAGGGAAGTCGTGCACAGGGACGAACCAGTATTCCATCTTTAGAAGACAAATTTGTAAGCAATTTAAATATGATGTTTCTTTATAACTTGTTATATGTTTCCTATATAATGTCTAAGATTTAATATTATGTCAATTGTTTCTTTAGTTTAATAATATTGATTATCCTGACTAGTCACTGGTGAAACTGAAAGCTTTGCTTCCTGGACCTAGGTAAAGTAGTGAAGGTTGTCAGAGGAAAATATGTAGTTAGATAGCTTTTAAAAATATGTTGTCATTAATGGTAGTTTTTGACTTACTTATATATTTTTTTGAGAATGGTAATGTACCGAATGTGGATATTAATTTTTATTGTTTATAAATTTATGCAATCACTTTTCGTGTGTTTTACATGTATTTGTTATTTTATTAGTTTAAAGAGAATGGTAGATACCCAACTCGTATTGAGATACTACAATTGAGCCGAAAAAGTAAAAAAAAGGTGGTGCCCCGGTTGATGATGAAGATGTACGCTATGAGGTAATACTATGTTATAATTTTGAAATGACTTCTAATTATAATTATTTAATCATCAACTTTGGTTTTTAGAATTTGCTAGATGAGGTTGTGCAACGTCGGCTACAAGATATGCCCGAAGGAACACAACCTATAGAAGTGCATGCGGATGCATTTCGGTTACATTCTTGTTCAAAAAGTTCATTTTATTTTGTTAAGCTATTAGAAATCATATTGTCTGAATTTAAGTTTTTTACAGTGATGTATTTGGCCTTGAACATTCTGGTCGAGTTAGATGTCTAGGAGCAGGTGCAACACCTAGCCAAGTCTTCCCTGATCAATGTAGACGTAGCTCGTTATACAGGCCCAGTGATAACTCCGCTGCAGATGTTACGGAGAATTTAAGAGCAATGGAAGAAAAAATGAAAAAAGATATGGAGGCTCGAGAATCACAATGGCAGGCACAGCGCAAAAGGCACAACTTCAGATAGAGATAAAGCGGATGAGACAAACACAAGAACAATTCCAAGCTTTTGCACGTGTTATACAAAACATAATACCTGGAACTAGTGGGGGGTCTCATGGACCTGAAATGTTGCCAACACAGGTATTTACATATTTCTTTGAGTCAAACGATACTTTTGAAAGTTTGTAATAGTAATATCACTTTATTTTTTTACAGATGGCAATTGAAATGACAAGCACTATGCAGAAATACATGCATGCTTCATGAAATGGAAAGGAGATGATGATAGAACTCACAACAAAGATTGCAATGGTTATTAGATTAGATTTATCAAGGAAAAAAATAACTCTTTCTAGTTTGTCATTTGTAAATAGTTAGTATATTGTTGTCGGATAAGTAGATATATATAGGCATTGTGGATTCAGAAGTTCCTTTTATTTTTTATTGATCAGTATCATTTTGTTATATTGAGTTGTTCTATTGGATGCACATATTTTGTTATATTTCATTTCAAAGACGTTTGTGTTCAATTGAAAAGTACAAATCATGATTGCAGCGGTCCAGAAACATTATAATGACCATTTAATAAACGCTTCAAAAACAAAGAAATAGAATCGTTTCACACCGGCCTTGTAACAGAGAATTCAATTGGTCCATAACCGCTTCTACATAGGGGGAAATAGAATCGCTTCAGCATACCATTTGAAGCGGTCTATAACCGCATTTGAAAAGGGGAAGTAGAACTGGTTTGACATTTCGCTTGGGTTACCTACATTTTCAATCGGTTTGTAACCGCTCCTACAAATAATATTTGAAGCGGTTGATTTAGATATACCAACGGTTACTATTCCGCTACAATAGAGCCTAGGAGCGGTGGTATTAGAACCATTTCGAGAAACGCTTCTAAATTCGTAGAAGCATTTTTAAACCGCTTCGAAAGCTTTCAAATCTCGATTCTAAAGAGCGTTTTTTTTTGGTAGTGAAAGCAACCAATACTATCCCACATTTTTATTGTTATTGTTGTCATCATCATCATCATTAAGACCATTTTAATGATAAGTACTGTTCTTGGAAAAATATACATCGGATATTTAAAGCTTCAGAAACAATTCTGCTATTTACGATTCACCGATCGATCAAAATTTTTCCACACTTTTGTAGCTTGAAAATCAGAACAAATGGACAATATGAATTCAAGCTGTTAACTTAGGAAAACTCAAATGAAATTATTCAAAGTATTTATTCACCTTCTTATAAATACATAACGGATCCTGGCCAGTGGTGTCAGCAAAAATTTCTCAGTTTAAGAACTTCAAATATTAAAATGGAATTTTTTTCAAAAAAAATGGTATGTTTGCAGTCTCACATGCGATGATTTGATATATGCTTTGAATGAGATGAGTTGAGAGTATAAAAAAATTACAAATATTTTAATAAGTCAGAGCTAAAAAGTGTAACAGACGAGTTAGACAAATCGAGTTGTGCACAACCTGAAGAGCAGACAGTCTGAAGACCGAGGTGAGTATGGTGACAACTGGAAATGAGATGTCTGTGGCGTCGGAGATTTCCGGTGAAATAATGAGAGGCCTTTGCCCATGAGACCTCGCTCCTGCTTTTTTTTTTCAGAAATGATTATTCCTGGCACGAATTGATGGATTTTTTTTCACAGGATTTGAAAAGGTTTCAAACTCGACTTCCAGCGGAATTTATTATTAATAGCTAGATCAGTTTGTAAGTACTTGGATGAAGTCTTATGTTTCTTTGAGCAAAATGCATGAACTTCTGATTGAAGTGGCCTAGGCTTCAGC
The DNA here is from genome assembly GCA_001598015.1 of Dorcoceras hygrometricum. NCBI lineage: Eukaryota > Viridiplantae > Streptophyta > Magnoliopsida > Lamiales > Gesneriaceae > Dorcoceras > Dorcoceras hygrometricum. The sequence goes on from KQ986737.1 coordinate 72,503, forward strand.
AATAATCATCTAGCTCCGAAAAATATTCAGTCGTGCCTGGATAGATAAATTTAAATCAATATATGTGTCAAAAATCCAGCAAGACATATGAAAATGTCTAGTACGAAATTCAGAAAGGAAAACCTGAAGCTCAACCAAACTATGGGAAGCAGTGTGGTATAGGATACACTGGTATAGAATCACAAACTAAGGAATACTGGACTCCAGACCAAAATGGTCTGATAATAATTAGTAGAGTCAAATCTTAAATAAATTTAAAAGTAACCACCAGTACTATAACAACAAGCCTGTTCAGAAGAGATACAGGCTTTCTGATCCAAAAGAAAGGCCCATAATATAGTTCACCCAGCACAAACCTTTTGGGAACACCTAATGAAAAACTCTTGCGGCAATTCAGGTGTGGCATCCGATCAGGACCCAAATAGATATGGGTACCAAATATAGTCTTTTCTGTGATTTAAGGTAAAACAGGTGGAACTGTTGAAGATATCAATCTGGTGTCTAGACAGTGGATGTTCAAAGCATATGATGGGTGACATCAAATTTGTTAATAAAAGTTAGACACTGCAAAGGACCAACGATCATATTTGATGATAACTTAAAATGTAGAACTGTAGGTAAGAATGAGATTATTTACAATAACATTATTGATACATGCTAAATGTTCAGCTCGGGACCCGAGGTAAAACTTCACTTAGAAATGGTACCAAATGCCCTCTATCTTGACTCCACCGAACCATTACCAACTCGGGAGAGCATCTTACTGGCTGAACACGCTACCTTGGGATCTTGTGGCATGGTTATTCTAGTGTCCCGACCTAATAGTGTAACCAGTGATGGCCCGACCCCACATATGAAACTTGGCCCTCTTGGATAACCCATAATGACTATACTGATCTACTTGCAGATGGTAGGTAGTAGTACGTATTAGACCCACTCCAATTCATAATTACCCAAACAGGTACGTCCAACCACTTTCTTTTCCTATAACTACTCAGGTAGTTCCTCCTTTTTATTCATTCAGTAACTTCACTTCTTCTGCTTCATACGTACTCCTTACCCCCAAACACTCATTCTGATTTAAGAATCGGAGGGCCTTCGTCGGGACATCTCCCGATGCCCTTTGACCAGTTTTTGTGTTTGCATGACATCGCTAGCAGATCTTAACCCGATCTACCGAGCTCAATTTTGTGCAACTCCCGACCTGACGAATCCTACGTGGCGGTAGCTCATTGGCTGGGTAAATTTGGCTACATCAATTATCATTAAAGATATTTTATTGCTTGAATCTGTGTTATATTCTGATTAGTATAAGTCATCTGTGTGACAATAATCATCTTGTAGAATTTCAAAAGCACACTGCAATCTTAAAATTCACTTTGGCATGATTTTACTGGTTGAACATCAGTTTTGGTAATACCTATTAAGTTATCTGGTCCAGCAGACATTATATAAACCAACTTTTCCTTCTTGATCATTCCAAATATTGGTTATGGCGTAAGAGACTAATAATCTGAATTTCAAAATGATAGATAGTCTGAGTAAGCATGATCTGATCACTCTTTGCCTGAAATCATTTTTCAGAGACAAAATTTGCTCTGGCTGTAAGTTAGGTGAGTAGATCAGATCAAGTTTGTTACAATAGGTGTCCAACTAGTCAACTGTTGGTAGTGGGCTTTTTTGACTCTTGTTGTAAAAAATATTTATTTATTTATATAATTTACATTTTTCATCGTATTCTTTATCTTATTATATGCAAACTTATTGGATAAAGATCTTGAATGCACTATAGTGTATGCTAGATGTGATAGTGGATTTGATGGCTATCACATCAAATAGTCTCTGTCTATTTTAAACTAGTTCTAGTCGATTGACCAGTCCAAAACAAAGATAAAGCAACCCGAGCTTGCGACTAACATCTGCGATGCAAAGTATAATGTTTCATTGGTAGGGAACATGAAAATGTTCTGAGCATGCATGATAGATACTGACCTGGTGATCTATCAAATTACCCTCGTTTGGACTTTCCAAGTGATTATCATTTGTCGAGTGGATTAAGTCCGATGTCTTGTTTGTCAAAAAGCACAACTACTACAAACTTTCTGTCAATTCATAGCCTCGAAGTTCATTCTGATCTGCTCTTGTTCTGATTTGATTCATTCAGTTCTTCTCTATTAAGCTTATCTATTCTGATGAAAGTCCTAAATTGAACTGTTCTGCACTTTGACCTTGACCCAATCTGAACTGCTATATCATTCTGTTCTTGAACTGATATCATCTAATATGATCTGCACTGAGCTGATCTTCAAAACAAAACTCTATCCTTCCTCAGCATGTTCTGAGTTGACTTTACTTAGTTTATACATGATATTCTGTCTGAGCTATTCTGCTAACCTTCGACTTGATTTTTGTCTCATGAAAACTTAGCAAGTGCTGATTGAATACGGTTATTCAAATCCTTCTTATAATGGTGCATCCTCCGAGTATTAACAGTCATAATTGTTGGTACCTAGATGCCCAAAGAATCGAAATTCGATGTGTACTCCACCACCATGTATATAGCCCAAGTGAAATTTTAAAATTCACAAGTTTTTGCGTTTTTACTTTAGTTGTATAGTATTGTTGGAGGAATGATTCCCAGAATATCTACTATCTCACTTGCATGTTCAATCATGATTCGCAAGACTCTCCACCATTTTCCACCTTTTCTATCCAGAAGTGGTGTCACCAAATCTACCTTGATGGAATCCGTGTCTCCAATTTCAGATTTGTGTTCAATATTACAACCATGTTATGATAACTTTCGGATCACGGCTCCCATCAAAGGTGGGTGCTCGGTTCACTTTGAGTGACTAGAGTACTTCGTCCCATGAGGGTAAGAGGGTGGAGGAGGCAGTGACTGGTTGGGCGTTTGTATTTCATTGAACTTAAACCCGAGTTCAAAATGGTGAAATATCATATTGGATTTGATAAATTTTATGGATTTAAATTTTCCTTTATCCAGACACAACTGGTTATCGGTCAGTTAGATTACATTCATTGTTGCTAGATCCTAGGTCAGTTCGATCATTAGTATGCTTTAGAAATTCATGCATATTGCTCAACGAAAAAAGAAGCCTTAGTCCAAGTACCAATTAGCTGATTTAATATTTTATTTTTAGTGAGCATTACTTTCGAGTCAAATCGTGACTTTTTATTTTTAGTAAATAGCATACGCACCTTCGTCTTCAAACTGTCTGAATCTTCAAGTTATGAACAACTCGATTTATTCGAATTTCCTGTTAGACATTGGTTTTCAGTATTAACTTCCTCAAATAATTGTGAAGGTCTTTTATATTTGATCACCATCTCATTTCTCAGCTCTCAAGTCGCTGATTTGGTAGCATGCCTAAGAAGGATGGTGATTCCAAAAAGGGGGAAAATAGTCAGAAGAGGAGATAAAATATTTTTTTTCATATTTTGTATAGATATAGATACAGAGCCATACAGTTATAGATATATCAGTGCACAGATATGTAGTATATACTCCCATTCTTTCATTATTTTGTACAGGTGAGAAGTTGTACAAATAAGTGTTTAACAGGAAACTAGATTGGGACTTCATAACTCATCTAGAAACCAGATTAGGACTTCATGTAGGAAACATGAGTCTAATCTGTGTGTACAGGTTGCAAGGTTTTAACAGATACGAGCATCATTAAACTGACTGGTGTCGTATAGTTTAAATAAACATGTTCTTCTAAGGATGAGAATGTGAGTGAGTTGTAGTAATTAGCAAAGAATAATGATGCAGATCTTTGTTCGTAGGGTTGAAGTACTTGCAACCTCGACAAGAGATCTGATGCTCCACAATTCATATCAGGGTCATAAAGAATCCACGGACAAGATTCCTCGACAAGATATCTGATGCTCCACAATTCATCTCAGGGTCATAAAGAATCCACGTACAAGATTCCGTCCTATTCTTGTATTTCTCAATCATTTCATCATAAGAATCAAAAGAAGCAAGAACAGGGATATATCTCATTTGCAGGAGCTTATTTTAAAAGCATTCCTCTAGATAGTTATGCTACCTGGTGGATTTGCAGTGATATGTAAAGCGATTCATGACACTTTCCGCATCATTCTTATGTTCTTGGTCAAAGCTTTTCCACAGAAATCCATCTCCCGACTATTTTACAAAGCTTCGGCACTTCACAGATAACAATGAGAGGATACAGATCTGGTTTGTCTGATAATAGCCAGCTGAAAAGAAGTGTTAGGATCAAGATCTTACTACTAGGCCAAAAGCTATAGCTGTTAGCCAATGTGCAACTTTATTTCCTTATAATGTGACAACACAGAGTGCACCTATTATGGTCGTTAGGGTTGTTGTAGACCCATGAGTCCAAGAAGGGTGTGTGTCTAATTACCGGTGATGTCTCATTTCCTTTAGTAGATCAGTCTTACCCCTTACCCTACCGCCGGTCTGTCCTATTCCCTGCTGAGATAGTATTACCTATAAAAATATGGAATCACTTTTACAGCCACCTGACCAACCAAATCAAACGACACAACATTAGCATCTTGATGTACGAGAGCTTCCCAGGAGGTCACACATCTCAGTACTTCTCCCACCCATACACGTTTAACTCAATAAGAAGGTTAAACAGAAAATCTTCTACGTATTCAGCTCTGGGTTTTGTCATCACCAAAAATGGGAAAATTTTTGAAAAATATTACGAGTTTTGGTGAAGATAGAAATCAGTTTAAAGGCTATTGGGTCAGATGAGACATATGAGACGCAACAAACCAGGTCAGGCTAAGAAAAATCAACTTAGTTTACAGAACAGAACAGATTAGATCACGCTAATTAAGGACAACTTAGCTCTTGGACGATGGTTCAAAAGGACAATCGGATTAGACCGGAGCTTCGAAGCAATTTAAGAGCAGAACAGAGTAGATGGAGTTTCACAGAACATATCAGGTTCATATCAGATCAGGAGGGGAGTTGAACAGAGAAGGCAATGACATGACATAAGGAGTGTAGCAGACATGCTTTTCATCATAATATCAGAAGTGTCAGAGTCCAACCGTATTGCTACTTTGAGAAAACATTTAATGGAGCAGTACCGATCGAAGGACGTCAATAAATTCTCATTAAATATTTGGACGAGGATTCGAAGATGTGCCTACCGCATACATTTACTTTAATTTGAATTCTGAGTATAAAAGTAAAATCAAGTGCAGATGTTAAGGACGATGCTTTTCACACCTCAAGCAATCTGAGCACTTGCGAATTCAAATTTCCATCAGAAGATTGTTGTTCTTTGTTTTTCATTTAAATCTTCTGTAAAATTATTCAGCTGAGTGATGACTACCACATGCTTTGTCTCAAAACATATTACATTATAAAAAGGCTCTCCTCAAAATTGTATTCACAGCCTGCGAGCTGTATTAAAATTTCTACAGAGTGTGCGCTGTTTTTTTTTTGAGTGATATTAGGAGTTCAGATCGGGTGCTTCCTGAATGAGTGGATTATGATATGGTATATTCTAGAACAAAGTTTTTTACTGGATATCCTTCCAGTTTGGAAAAAGGGGAGACATAGAAGCTTAGTTTCTAACTTCCATAAACAAACTCGAAGCTCTTATCTATTTTTACTGTTTCAATTTACACACACCACTGCTCAAGTTCGCTGCTCAATTGTGATCATTCCATATATTTATTTATTTCACAAGAAAACAGATCAGATTGAGTGCATAAATCAGATTCTAACAGATTTTAAAACACAAAAATCAGCTTCTAACTGATTTTAAAATACAAAAATTTGCAACAAGAGTTTATTCACCACTCTCTAAAGTCTAGACCGTAATTTTGATCCTACCAACCGGTATTAGAGGGATCCGATCCGGATCTTGATTTCTAACGAAAATTTTACATATTAATGAGTAAACATAAATATTTACTATTTTCTAAAGGATATTTCTTCTTTAAATCTACTTAATTGTAGTGTTTACATATAAATAATTATATCTGATTATTTGCATATTGAATTTCATATAAAGTATTTTAATGATGTAATTCACATAAAAAATTTAGTACTTCAGTTAATTTTATGACGTGCCAAAACCCAATTGATGACACCAGTTAAAATAAAAATTTAATCTATCTTAGAACGATTATTTAAATATATTTATTCTTTTAATTCAATTGTAGTGATTATTGAAGTTGTTGTGAATAAATTTCTCGTCTTGTAAATATTGAAATAGGTTTTAGTAATGCCACTTTTGATTTTTCTTTTTGATTTTTTAAATCTATTTAATATGAATTAATTTCATTCACTCTGTAGATAGATTTTTATTTGTACATAGAATTTCATTAAATTTACTTTAATCACAGCCTGCACATTAAATTTTTCTTTAGTTAAATTAAGGATTAAAAGTTTAATTAGTTTTAGAAACGATCATTTTTTCTTTTAATTCATTATTAGTGATTATTTGAGTTGCTGTGTATAAATATTTGAATAGAAACTTTGGTCATGCAACTTTGCTTTTATTGATTATTTAAGTATATTGATTATTTTAATGTAATTTTAATACAAGTATATTTAATTTTAATATTAATGGATAGAGGAATTTTTTATATGTATAGAAGTTAATTAAATGTATTTTAACTGGTACATGAAACATTAAAAAGTTAGTTGGTTTAACTACATTATTAAATATAAAAATTTAAAGTATTTTAGAATAATCGCATAAATATATTTAATCTTTTACATAATCTTAATGATTATTTGAGTTGTTATATATAATTTTTCGTTGTATAAAAACAGAGTTTTAGTAATGCAACTTTGTTTCTTTAGTTAAAAAACAAAGGTGTTGCCATCTTACATGTAATTAGATTATCTTCTCTCCTACACAAGAATCTTCTTTTTCGAATTTACCCATCATGATAATAAATTTTACAAAAGCCCAAAAAACGTATTTCAATTTTCTAGATAAATGGCTACCTTTATCTCCTACACAAGTATTTTTTTCCAAATTTTTCCCAGTCATGATAATTGATTTTTATAAAAGCTTCCTCTCCAAAATTTTCAAGTATCTTTAAATGAAAGACAAGGTCTGGAAATTCCAAATTCATGTGATACAAAATAAATTTTTTCACCTCCTTGTCCTTGACCAACCTGACTCTATTCTTCTCGTCAAGAGCCACTGTTTACTTGCTTGTCCTAGAGACACCTTATCTAAACCATCAGCAAGCACATAGATTTTCCCACTGGTTGATTGAGCCAGTTATTCGAAGATACTTTAATTCTTATCCTCGTAGAGCTGCAATCCAGCACCAGTGGTTATACAATAATCAGTTCCAATTCATATGATGAACTGATTATTGTTGCGCTTAGTGATCTGGCATACACTTGATCACTGCGCTTATATATTCATTGGCACTTGAACACTGCACTTGTATTCTGCACTTGATCTGCGCTTGAGTCATTCTGCTCTTTACTTTAGTGCTTGATCCTTGTGCTGCTCTTACTCCAACATGGTGAACCAGCTTGACGGTCCCTGCACTCTGGAAGTAAACTGTTGTACCAGCTTAGGCGTCCCCTCACTGTTCTAGCGAAGATATCTTCAACCAGATCAGCTCAGGCGTCCTCTCACTGTTCCAGTTTAGATATCTTCTTGTCTATTCCAGACTTAGCAAGCTACGCATTTCATGTAGAGCGTTAGTACAATAATAACAGATTTTGTGTCAATCAAAACTTAGATTATGATCTGTAAAACAGTTCCATCTGTTACAGCGATATATAAAGGAATTCATGACACTTTGCGCATCTTTCTTATGTTATTGGTCAAAGCTTTGCCGGAGAAATCCATCTCCCAACTATTTTGCAAAGCCTAGTACTGCACAGATAACAATGAGAGGATGCATATCTGGTTATCTGATAATAGCCAGCTGAAAAGAAGTGTTAGGATCAAGCACTTACCATTAGGTCAAAAGTTATAGCTGTTAGTCAATGTGTAGCTTTATTTCCTTATAATGTGGCAACGCATAGTGCATCTATTGTGGGTGTCAAGCCTCGTGTACAACACAGAGTTAAACCACGCAAAACAATAGCGAAAGCATACAAAAGTGACTTAAAATTTTTGCTTTTGGCCTGACGGTTAAAACATATAATTTAAAATACAATCATACTCAAAATATCCAGTTTTAGAAACACTTAGCACAAGAGTACAACATTTAATCAAATACAAGTACTACAACATACAACAGAATCCCTCAAAGCACAGGGCATTCCCCGGCTAACAGTACTAGTACTTTTATGCTATACGCTAACTGGGACACTCTATCCAACTCATGGGGAACCTCCAGCTGGGTCAAAGCCACGACCAGCTGAGAAACTTGGGAACCCTGAACACGAACAGGCAAACAAACCAAGCCCCAAAGGGATATGGGGTCAAACCCAGTACGGAGAGCAACATAACAGCCTAAGGAAAGCAGCAGATAATATGCAGATGCTATGCAAGAGAGCAAGGCTACAACCGAAAGCAGGGAGCCAAAGGATCTCAAAGGCAGCTCAACAGCAAGATCTGATCAAATGTAAGATAGTGGCCACGAGGTGTACTGAGCATATGGGAGCTACCCACTCGTCTCCAATACACCGCACCAGATGCAAACAGATAACTCCACCTACTGTTGCCCAGCTCATGAGGTGTGGGAGCTACCCACTCGGCTCATAGCGGCTAACAGATACCAGCAGGGAGATGAGGGAAACGGGAATTACCCGCTCGGCCTCTGGCACTGAGGGACACGGGAATTACCCGTTCAGCCTCAAGTACAGCATCCTGGTACGCTCAAATCAACACAACAGGGCACAACTAGCAAAGCAGAGCTCAACAAGATAATGCGTGTATGCAAATGCCACAGCTGCTATCATAACATAGATAGAGGCAAACAATAACAACACAAAGAATACACAACTACACACATAATTCATGCTCAATCCTAAGCTGTACACAAGCTCACATCCGTACCTCAAGTCTTCTGAGCTAAGATTTCCACAACAGAGTCCCGAGCACACAGATCCGTCACCTGCTAAGCCAACACAAGCAACTGCTCAAAGACCGATACATAGAAAACACCAGCTGAGAGTTACGACTCCACCAGCGCTGCCCTAACTTACATCACACAGCAGAGGGCTCTAAACAACACGAAGTAAGGTCTGAACACTTACCTCAACAAGCTAGGATGGAACGCTAACAGGCTAAACAAACGAGACGTCTTAGCGATCCTCTTCCAGCTCCTCCAGCGCCTTCGAAAGAGGTATAGAACGAAGCACCTAAGCAAGAGGAGTCCAACGCTACCACTCTCGCTCTTGTAGGAGCTGCCTACCACCGACAATCAGAAAGAAAGGGTTACTATGAACAGTAACTAGGGTATCACGACAGGGTTTGCTTCACAGGAAATATGCTAAGTGTTGGGATCAATAATGGAAAGCGAAGACCAAGTTCCCTATACATACTCACATCTGTTTAGGCTGGGGAACAGATCCACCGACAACTTAAACTATCTCAGCTATTATCCCGCTCATATCTAAGTCTCGCATCAGATATGTCCCTATGCCAAAACAGCGATCACTTAAATCAAACGACGTCGCAGAGAGCTACTGTCACAGCTGGATACATCACCTGCTACTCACAGCTGAAATGCTAAACAACATCTGATCGCAACGCAACATCAGATCTCTTAGACATCTGAAGACTAACGCAACTCACATCTGAGGCTCCTCCGCTAATCCAAAACACTGTCATTCCAACTAATCCCAAACGACGTAGTTTCGCTACCCTCTAAGAAACACGCTAACGCACAACATCTGAATTCTAAGAAAACGCAGCCGTTCCAGACATCTCCTAGCGCGCCTCAGCTGATACACGACATCTAGATTCCTCCAGACATCTGAATGCGATCGCTCATCGCTGATCCCACACTCGAACGGATGTCTTCCACACGACATCTGATAACTCAACAAAAGATGATTCCAACACTTCAACGATTCTGATAGCCACACCAAGCATATCCGCTCACAGCTGGTTTAACCCAGATTTATCCAAGACAAAATCTGATCCACAAATCCGATTAATTAACTCAATTAATCTACGAAAATCCAGGTCTCACATCTCTCCCCACTAAAACACGATTTCGTCCTCGAAATTCAACAGCAACGTCTCTGGAAACCAGCCATTACAACCAGCGATCACGAGAACCCTCCATCTAGCACAAGAGTCCGAGGAGGGTGTGCGTCTAACTGTTGGTGGTGTCTCATTTTCCTTAGAGATCAGTCTTATCCCTTACCCTACCACCGGCCCTATCACCAACAAATATAGTACTACCTGTTAAAATCGGGAATCACTTTTACAGCCCACCTGACCAACCAGATCAAGCGGCACAATGTTAACAACTTGACGCACGAGAGCTTCTCAAGAGGTCACTCATCCCAATACTTCTCCCGTCCATGCACGCTTAACTCAACAAGAAGGTTAAATAGAAAATCTTCTACGTATTCAGTTCTGGCTTTTGTCATACCAAAAATGGGGAAATTTTTAGAAAATATTATAAGTTTTGGTGAACACAAAAATCAGTTTAGAGGCTATTGGGTCATATCAGGCGTATGATACGCAACAAACCAAGTCACGCTAAGTAAAAATCAACTTAGTTTACAGAACATAATAGATTAGATCACGCTAATTAAGGACAACTTAGCTTGTGGACCAGTTCAAAATGGTAATCAGATCAGACCGAAACTTCAAAGCAATTTAAGAGCATAACAGAGTAGATGGAGTTTTACAGAACATATCAGGTTCAGATCATATCAGGAGGAGAGTTGTACAGAGCAAGCAATGACTTGACATAAGGAGTGTAGCAGATATATTGTTCAGTATAATATCAGAAGTGTCAGAGTCCAGCAGTAAACAAGACTTGCTATTTTGGGAAAACATTTAATGGAGCAGTACGGATCAAAGGACGATTAATAATGCTTATTAAATGTTTGGACGAGGATTCGAAGATGTGCCTACCGGATACATTTATTACAAATTGAATCCTGAGGAGTATAAAAGGAAAGTCAAGTGTAGATGTTAAGGACAATGCTTTTCACACCTCAAGCAATCTAAGCACTTGCGAATTCGAATTTCCATCAGAAGCTTGTTGTTCTTTGTTTCATTCGAACCTTCTGTAAAATTATTCAGCTGAGTGCTGAATACTACATGCTTTGTATCAAAACATATTACATTATAAAATGCCTCACCTCAAAATTGTCACAGCCTGCGAGCTATATTAAAATTTCTACAGCATGTGTGATATTTTTCAAGTTGATACTAGGGATTCAGATCATGTGTTGCCTGACTGAGTGAATTAGATATGATATATTCTATATCTAAAAGTTTATTTTAACTGGTATTTCCAGTTTGGAAGAAGGGGAGACATAGAATCGTTGCTTCAAAATTTCATAAACAAACTTGACGCTCTATCTATTTTACTGTTTCAATTTACACGCACCACTGTTCAGGTTCGCTTATTCAATTGTGATCATTTCACATATTTATTTATTTCACAAGAAAACAAATCGGATTGAGTGCGGGAATCGGCATGTAACAGAGTTGATTCCAAAACTGATTTTAGAACACCAAAAACTGTATCAAGAGTTTATTTACCCCATCTAAAGTCTAGACCGTAATTTTGAACCTACCAAGCGGCATCCGAGGGATCTGATCCGAATCTTATTTTTTACGGAAATTTTACATATTAATTAGTAAACATAAATATTTAATATTTTCTAAAGGATATTTCTTCTTTAAATCTATTTACTTGTAGTATTTACATACAAATCATTATACTGTTTATTTGCATATTGAATTTCATATAAGGTATTTTAATGATGTAATTCACATAAAAATTTGATATTTCAGTTAATTTATGACGTTCCAAAACCAATTGATGAAACAGTTAAAATAAAAAATTTAATCTATCTTAGAATGATTATTTAAATATAGTTATTCTTTTATTTCAATTGTAGTGATTATTGAAGTTGTTGTGAATAAATTTCTCGTCTTGTAGCTATTGAAATAGGTTCCAGTAACGCCACTTTTGCTTTTTCATGTTGTTTTTTCAAATCTATTTAATATGAATTGATTTAATTCACTCTGCAGATAGATTTTTATTTGTATATAGAATTTCATTAAATTTATTTTAATCACAAAATAGCACATTGAAAATTAAATTTTCTTTAGTTAAATTAAGGAATTAAAAATTTAATTAGTTTTAGCAACGATCATTTATGTATATTTATTCTTTTAATTCATTATTAGTGATTATTTGAGTTGCTGTGTATAAATATTTGAATAGAAACTTTGGTCATGCAACTTTGCTTTTTATTGATTATTTAAGTATATTTATTATTTTAATGTAATTTTAATACAAGACCGAGCACTTGCCGCTTTACCAAAGTTATTGCTAGTGATAACGAAACAATTTCAATATTTTAAACCGTAAAATAATTCAAGCGTCACGGTTCGATCGCTCTACTTAGGAGGGACAATTAACACAAGTATATTTTAACTTTAATATTAATGGATAGAGGATTTTATATGTGTATAGAAGTTACCTAAATGTATTTGACTGGTACATGAATATTAAAAAAAGTTGGTTGGTTTAACTACATTATTTAATATAAAAATTTAAAATATTTTAGAATAATCACATAAATATATTTAATCTTTTACATAATCTTAATGATTATTTGAGTTGTTATATATAATTTTTCGTTGTAAAAAAACAGAGTTTTAGTAATGCAACTTTGTTTCTTTAGTTAAAAAAAAAAGGTGTTGCCATCTTACATGTAATTAGATAATCTTATCTCCTACACAAGAATATTCTTTTTCGAATTTACCCATCATGATAATAAATTTTACAAAAGCCCAAAAAACGTGTTTCAATTTTCTAGATAAATGGCTACCTTTATCTCCTACACAAGTATCTTTTCCCCATTCATAATAATTGATTTTTACAAAAGCTTCCTCGCCAAAATTTTCAAGTATCTTTCAATGAAAGACAAGGTCTGCAAATTCACCGGTGAAAAACTTTGCACATGGTCATCAACAATTTATAATGAAAATTTAGATACAAAATAAATTTCTTCACCTCGTGAAACTCTACAAAATAAAAGATAAGTGGATGCAAACTGACTTTTTATGATTCAAATGAATATTTGTTGATTCAATCTCTCTAAACGATCCCTTGATTGTTCTCTTCAGAAACAATTTCTCGAGAAATTCCTGGTACAAGTTGGCCATGGTGGAATCACAAACGTGTGCCACGGAGACATGTATATGAATCCACAGCGACTATATTTGTTGGCATCATACAGGATTTTCCATGTCTGCGTCCTGATATCGTACGAGAAAATGACATGGTCATTGACCATATACAAAATCCCCGAATCGAATGGATGGAAACACAGTGGCCGCATCGATGTGGTGAGGCCACCACCATCGGGTTGGATCCGTCCGAGGCCGACTCTGTGCTGCAGGCACCACTCTCCCCGATTGTAATCACGCAAGTCCCATATAATTAAACTTCCATACTCATCTTCTCGTTCACCAAATGCTACCATCAAATATCTCAAATACCCTTGATGTTCGTTAAACAAATATGTGTACATGCGTCTTTCAACTCCCGGTAGCGAGATCAGGCGGAAGGAGTCGGGCTTATTGTAAGGATCATACGCAAATAACCTATGTCCGTAGATCCGCTGGTGCAGGATTTTGCCGACAACAACAGGCTTATTCTCAGAGATGAAGAAAATTTCTTGGCCGAAGTCTATGTCGAAATCCACCCATTTACATGTTTCAGAGAAGTATACCGCAAATCGTACTCTAAAATCAGTACCCGAATAATCTATGAGCACAACTCTACAACTTACGAGGACGTTATCTTCGACCTGGGTCACGAAACCCGCGGACAAGTGCTTAGGGCAACCTTCATACTGGGGGAGGGTAATCAACTCCCCAGTGATGAGATTTCTTATGCGACATACATAAATCCGATGAACTTTATCCCAGTGTTCACCATAAAGCGCCAACCCATTGCTGAACCCGAGAAGTGTGCCGTCGAAATCCTCAAGCACCTTATCACTTGGAAAAACTACTCGATGCATCTCGCAATCTTTGCGGTGCCAGCAATGGTGACTCAACACCTCTTTGACAATACCCCAGCACGGTTGCGAATGCGGCGACGACAGGGCGGCGTAGGTGCGAGCAAAATAACGGTGGGAAATCATAGAAAACCATTGCTTTGAGACAGTCATGAATCTGAACAACACCTTCACCGGCAGCCTTAATAGCACCTCGAATAACATGCACTCTGGGAAATTCTCGAATATATTAACTTCTCTTCCGTCAGAATCCATGTCGGAAATAATGACTTCTCTTCGTTTAGAATCCAAGTCGGTTTCCTTGGTCGACTGGAATGAAAAAACCTGCACTATGGGAAATTCTCGAGAATAATAAGTGATATATATGATGATGACGAGAGAGAGAGAGAGAGAAATGGCTACCTTTATCTCCTACACAAGTATCTTTTCCCCATTCATAATAATTGATTTTTACAAAAGCTTCCTCGCCAAAATTTTCAAGTATCTTTCAATGAAAGACAAGGTCTGCAAATTCACCGGTGAAAAACTTTGCACATGGTCATCAACAATTTATAATGAAAATTTAGATACAAAATAAATTTCTTCACCTCGTGAAACTCTACAAAATAAAAGATAAGTGGATGCAAACTGACTTTTTATGATTCAAATGAATATTTGTTGATTCAATCTCTCTAAACGATCCCTTGATTGTTCTCTTCAGAAACAATTTCTCGAGAAATTCCTGGTACAAGTTGGCCATGGTGGAATCACAAACGTGTGCCACGGAGACATTATGAATTCCGGGTACAAGTTGGCATCATACAGGATTTTCCATTTCTGCGTCCTGATATCGTACGAGAAAATGACGTGGTCATTGATCATATACAAAATCCCCGAATCGAATGGATGGAAACACAGTGGCCGCATCGATGAGGTGAGGCCACCGCCATCGGGTTGGATCCGTCCGAGGCCGACTCTGTGCTGCAGGCACCACTCTCCCCGATTGTAATCACGCAAGTCCCATATAATTAAACTTCCATACTCATCTTCTCGTTCACCAAATGCTACCATCAAATATCTCAAATACCCTTGATGTTCGTTAAACAAATATGTGTACATGCGTCTTTCAACTCCCGGTAGCGAGATCAGGCGGAAGGAGTCGGGCTTATTGTAAGGATCATACGCAAATAACCTATGTCCGTAGATCCGCTGGTGCAGGATTTTGCCGACAACAACAGGCTTATTCTCAGAGATGAAGAAAATTTCTTGGCCGAAGTCTATGTCGAAATCCACCCATTTACATGTTTCAGAGAAGTATACCGCAAATCGTACTCTAAAATCAGTACCCGAATAATCTATGAGCACAACTCTACAACTTACGAGGACGTTATCTTCGACCTGGGTCACGAAACCCGCGGACAAGTGCTTAGGGCAACCTTCATACTGGGGGAGGGTAATCAACTCCCCAGTGATGAGATTTCTTATGCGACATACATAAATCCGATGAACTTTATCCCAGTGTTCACCATAAAGCGCCAACCCATTGCTGAACCCGAGAAGTGTGCCGTCGAAATCCTCAAGCACCTTATCACTTGGAAAAACTACTCGATGCATCTCGCAATCTTTGCGGTGCCAGCAATGGTGACTCAACACCTCTTTGACAATACCCCAGCACGGTTGCGAATGCGGCGACGACAGGGCGGCGTAGGTGCGAGCAAAATAACGGTGGGAAATCATAGAAAACCATTGCTTTGAGACAGTCATGAATCTGAACAACACCTTCACCGGCAGCCTTAATAGCACCTCGAATAACATGCACTCTGGGAAATTCTCGAATATATTAACTTCTCTTCCGTCAGAATCCATGTCGGAAATAATGACTTCTCTTCGTTTAGAATCCAAGTCGGTTTCCTTGGTCGACTGGAATGAAAAAACCTGCACTATGGGAAATTCTCGAGAATAATAAGTGATATATATGATGATGACGAGAGAGAGAGAGAGAGAAATAGATAGAATATTTAGATTTAGATAATATATGGTTAGTATTTCAAAATTTGGAAACATATATAGATATGATCATTAGAGATACATTAATAGAGATAAGTTGCTAAAATAGCGATGTGATGAAAGATCATTAAAAGAACTAATAGGTATATAAAACAAGTATATTGGAGTAAAATTGGCGGAATTTTGGTGTGATAGATCGTACGACATTGATTTATCTAATAACTTCAAACTTCATAAATAATAACATCTATGTTAGTATTAATTCTTTTTTAAATAGTTACTATTATGATATTTCAACTAAGAAAAGTTAAAATGATGATTGAAGATAATATTTGTTAATTTTTGAATTTATTAAATTTTGTTCTTATAATATTGTTTTAGTGAATGAATAAAGGTGTACATTTTGTGCCTTAATAAATGGGGTGTATTCAATCTAGAGATTTAATGATTTTTATTGATTTTTTTTAAATGATAGACTTTTGTGGAATTGATAGGAATTTGTACACTTTCATGGAATCTCATGGAGTTATAAAAAGAATTTAAGGGACTCCAATAGACTTTTATAGATTTTTAGAGAGATTTTTATGGATTTGTAAGAGCTTTTATGGATTTATTTTTTAATATAATTTATGTAGTTCTATTATTTTAACTTTTTATAATGATTTTGGTTGAACTTATAAATATATAAAAAAATTTCATTTAAAATAAATCTTTTATTAACATACGGCAGGAATCCAAAAAGTTAAAATACAACATATTGCATCTCAATTAAAAATATTAATAAAATACTATTAATGCGTAAAACTCAATTTTTCAATCAATTCCACATTATGTTTTTTAATAAATAATAAATAATCAAAACAAATAACTTTATATTATATCTAGTATAAAAATCTATCAACTCTACAAAACTCCTAGTATAATCTCAAAATTATAAAATCTATCAACAAAAGTCAAATAATAAATAATCAAAACAAGTGATTTAGTACTTGATTCGCTCAAATCTGATCTGATAGATTCACGTCTAATCTGAGTATTGTACCCTCTGAGCTGTTCGCTATATGCGCGATCTGAAAGCTTGTGTGGCCAAAAAACTGAACCTACGATGTTGAAATACACAATAGTTATTTCTGGCGGAATTTATGGAGACTCCTAAACAATTCTGGATTTAAAAATTTAATATTTTTGATCGAATCAGCACAAGTGATTATATAATTCACAAATCATAAATCGAATATATGACTATATATCATATGAATCTAAGTACAAATTTAGAAATTTCTTATAAAAACTAACCTCTTATTAATTTTATATTTGCATGTACATTTGAAATGAAACCACGGTCTTCCATCACAATCATCCCTATCGACGACGGACGACGGTGTCACAATATGAGCACTCAAACCACAAAACTTAGAAATATAAATTTTCACGACGCTATTCTCAACACATGTAAACGTGAGGAAAGCTTAAGAATATTGTTTGTGTCTCACACACTCTTATTATTTTATTATGAAAATATAATATCTCATATATATAGTGAAAGAAAGAGACCCAAATCTTTGAATTTAGTGAAGATGAGATTCTCTTAACTATCAAAATGGGGAGAGAAAATTGTTCTAAAGCAACCAAAATGCTATCCCTTTGTTATCGTCGTCGTCGTCATCATTATTAAGACCATTTTAATGATAAGTATTGAAAAGATATACATCGGATATTTAAAGCTTCAGAAACAAATTTCTTTTTCTTATTTGATTTATTTTCTGCTATTTACGATTCACCGATGGATCAAAATTTTTCCACACTTTTTGTAGCTTGAAAATCAGAACAAATGGACAATATGAATTCAAGCTGTTAACTTAGGTAAACTCGGATGAAATTATTTAAAGTATTTATTCACCTTCTTCTAAATACATAACGGATCCTGGCCAATGGTGTCAACAAAAATTTCTCAGTTTAAGAACTTCAAATATTAAAATGTCATTTTTTTCAAAAAAAAAAAAATGGTATGTTTGTCAGTCTCACATCCGATGATTTGATATATGCTTTGAATGAGATGACGAAAGAGTATAAAAAAAAATTACAAATATTTTAAGAAGTCAGCTAAAAAGTGTCTAACAGACGAGTTAGATAAATCGAATTGTGCACAACCTGAAGAGCGGACAATCTGAATACCAAGGTGAGTATGGTGACGACTGGAAATGAGATGTCTGTGGCGTGGAGATTTCCGGTGAAATAATGAGAGGCCTTTCCCCATGAGACCTCGCTCCTGCCTTTTTGCTTTAGAAATGATTATTCCTGGTGCGAATTGATGGATTTTTTTTCACAGGATTTGAAAAAGGTTCGAAATCGAATTCCAGCCGAATTTATTATTAATAGCTAGATAAGTTGTAAGTACTTGGATGAAGTCTTATGTTTCTTTGAGCAAAATACATGAAGTTCTGAAGCATGCCAATGATTGAAGTGGCCTAGGCTTCAGCAACAATCATCGTAATCTAGCTCAGAAAAATATTCAGTCGTGCCTGGATAGATAAATTTAAATCAATAATATGTGTCAAAAATCCAGCACGACATATGAAAATGTCGAGTACGAAATTCAGAAAGGAAAACCTGAAGCTCAACCAAACTATGGGAAGCATTGTGGTAAAGGATACACTGTTACAGGATCACAAACTAAGGAATACTGGACATAACTCCAGACCCAATAGGTCTGATAATAGTTAGTAGAGTCAAATCTTAAATAAAGTTAAAAATAACCACCAGTACTGTAACAACAAACCTGTTCAGAAGAGATACAGCCTTTCTGATCCAAAAGAAAGGTCCATAATATAGTTCACCCAGCACACACTTTTCAGCATAAACCTTTTTGGGCACACATAATGAAAAAACTCTTACGGCAATTCAGGTGTCGCATCCGATCAGGACCCAAATAGATATGGGTACCAAATATTGTCTTTTCTGTGATTTTAAGGTAAAACAGGTGGAACCGTTGAAGATATCAATCTGGTGTCTAGACAGTGGATGTTCAAGGCATATGATGGGTGACATCAAACTGTTAATAAAAGTTAGACACTGCAAAGGTGAAAGGACCAACGATCATATTTGATGATAACTTAAAATGTAAGAATGAGATTATTTACAATAACATTATAATTAAAGATATTTTATTGCTTGAATCTGTGCTATTAGTATAAGCCATCTGTGTGACAATAATCATCTCGTAGAATTTCAAAAGCACACTGCAATCTTAAAATTCAATTTGGCATGATTTTACTTGTTGAACATCAGTTTTGGTAATACCTATTAAGTTATTTGGTCCAACCAGACATTATATAAGCCAACTTTGCCTTCTTGATCATTCTAAATATTGGTTATGGCGTAAGAGACTAATAATCTGAATTTCAAAATAATAGAAAGTCTAAGTATGATCTGATCACTGTTTGCCCAAAATCATTTTTTCCAGAGACAAAATTTGCTCTGATCGTAAGTTAGGTAAGTAGGCCAGATCAAGTTTTTGTTACAATAGGTGTTCAACTAGCCAACTGATGGTAGTGGGCTTTGTTGACTCTTGTTGTAAAAAAATCTTTATTCGTTTATATAATTTACATTTTTCATCGCATTCTTTATCTTATTATTATGCAAACTTGTTGGATAAAATCTTGAATGTACTATAGTATATTGTAGATGTGATAGTGGATTTGATGACTATCATATCAAATAGTCTCTGTGTATTTAAACTAGTTGTAGTCGATTGACCCATCCCAAACAAAGATAAGGCAGCCCGAGCTTGCGACTAACATCTGCGATGCGATGTACCACGTTTCATTGGTAGGGAACATGGAAATGTTCTGAGCATGCATGATAGACAGTGACCTGGTAACTATCGAATTACCCTCGTTCGGACTTTTCAAGTGGTTTATTTTGTCGAGTTGATTAAGTCCGATGTCTTGTTTGTCGAAAAGCACTACTACAAACTTTCTGTCAAGTCATAGCCTCGAAGTTCATTCTGATATGCTCTTGTTCTGATTTGATTCATTCAGTTCTTCTCTACTAAGTTGGATGAAAGTACTAAATTGAACTGTTCTGCACTTTGACCTTGATACGATCTGAACTACTATACAATTCTGTTCTTGAACTAATATCATCTAATCTGATTTGCACTGAGCTGATCTTCAAACCAAAACTTTGTCCTTCCTCAGCATGTTCTGAGTTAAAATTAACTTATTTTATACATGCTCTTCTGCCTGAGCTGATCTGCTAACCTCCGACTTGATTTTTGTCTTACGAAACTTAGGAATATTTTTCAACAATTTTTAATAGGACAAAAAATGAAACAAGTGCAAATGGCAGGACCAAAATATTAGTTTTTGCAATTATTTATAAGTTTAAGTGATATCAAAAAATTTAAAATATTAATACTATTTTGGGTTTTCAATTTAGAAATTACATGGGTTAAATAAGTTTAGAATTAATTACATACACAATCCGTGTGAAATATCGAGATTGTTGAAAGTAGTTCCAATAAAAAAAAATACTATTTATGAAAATTAAACTATGCCTTTTAGAGATGATAATATGCTCAACTCTATAAAGTGTATTGAATCTATGCAATTAAGAAAACATGTAAAAACGTAAATCGTTAGAACGTATTACTAAATATATCTTCCATAGAACTTCCCGTTTAATATAATGTAATTAATTAATGTCACACTATCTATCTGGATGTGTCCTTTTAAATTATCATTGGACATTGGTATTATGTAAGAGTCTCTCATAAAACAGTCAAAAGTAAATATTCAAAGTCAGTAATGAAAAACTAAAAATTAAGATATTATTTGTAAGAGATTGTATTAACTATGGTTGAATTAAGCGTGTACGGGTGAGATAAGTAATTGGATGGGTGACTTTCCGGGAAGCTCTCGTATATCAAGCTGCTGGCGTTACGCCACTTGATCTTGTTGGCTAGATGAGCTGTAAAAGTGAGACGCCAGATCTTAACGGGTAATAATATCGCTAATGTGGGATAGAATCGATGGCCTGGAAATGATAACACCAGCACTTAGACAGGTGCATCCTCCTCAGACTCATGGGTCTAACAGCCCGACCCTAACACACATAATAGGTACACTACGCGTTGCCACATTATAAGAAAATAAAGTTACATCTTGACTAACAGCTATAGCGTTTGGCCTAGTGATAAGCGTTTGATCCTAACAACTAATGTCAATCTTTATCCAATCTAATTATTGGAAATTATAAATTAAAACCGAGAAAAATTCATTAGAAGCTCCTTTAATGAAAT
The DNA here is from genome assembly GCA_001598015.1 of Dorcoceras hygrometricum. NCBI lineage: Eukaryota > Viridiplantae > Streptophyta > Magnoliopsida > Lamiales > Gesneriaceae > Dorcoceras > Dorcoceras hygrometricum. The sequence goes on from KQ986737.1 coordinate 93,982, forward strand.
CTGACATGATGATATGTAACCAAACTAGATGATATTGCTTTTCCTAAACTAGAATAAAAGTTTAATCAAATAAGCGAAATCAAAATTTTCAGTAAATTTCCCAGTCTGGGCTTCATCCTAAGTATTCGAAATTAGTTTTGATGGCCTAACTTTTAATTTTGGCTATTTTAGCCATTACGGCCATAGTGATGGACAACCGCAATTGGAGTTCAACATGTGAAATTTCTAATGCAGGTTGTACCCATGCCAAGCTACAACTGAATTATTCGAAGCTCGGGTCAATAAAAGAACTTTTGAAATCGTTCGTAAATCTTATTGAGTCGAGCTCGAGTTTGATTCCAAACTCAACAATCTTATCAAGAATCTCAATCGTAAGTGATTTCACGAATTCATTATAGAATCATGAACCTTTTCACGATCTAGAGCTCAAACTTGTTCCCTCTAAGTGGCTGACGAGCACGATCTTGGCTCGTTTATGCGGCTCATGAGCCAAAAGCTCATTTACTATCGTAAAAATCTTGTAGTGTGGATTTATTTGCCTACTTTATTTAAAGTCATATATGAGCTCTATAAGATATGTGAAAAGTAGCAAACAATTGGGTACAATTTCATAACGCGATATGATGCCTTTGAATCCCTACTGCCAAGTATTGTTCTTTTTGACAAAATGGTCTGAATATCCTCACAAATAATAAGAACTCTCGTTATATAGGCAACATTGCCAACTAATTACATGGAGTAATCTTGTAACGACCAGATCTTTTATAAGTCCACAATTAGAAAGTTATGAGATTGAGGGATTACAGTGCTATTTTAATTCGATTATTGAATTCTTCGAATATCAGATTTCAAGTTACGTGCGTTCAGATCTCAGGTGTTACACAATGATCAATCTTTATTTTGTTATGGATTGATAATCAGATGTTAGAATGCAATAACAGTAGATGTTTGGTAATTTCTGCAAACCAATTGGATCCTTTGTTTTAACTAAAAACGTTCGGTGTTCTATGTGCATATTTTCATTTTAAAACAGAGTACGCTTCTAGTGGGTTTTAACATATTGATTAAACGTGTTTTCTTTCATTAGGCATTGTAAATCATATAAATAGGATGTTAAGCTGCTTCTTGCATCATTACTTTCGAATCAAATCATTTTAAGCGGTGCTCTCTCTGAAAAAAACCGAACAAAGTTCTTTCAAAGTGTTTTAAAGGAAACAGGAGGTCCGCAGGAAGTGTACTGGATTTTCTGCTGTTCTTGTGTTAAAGATTACAGGCAAGTAAACTCTGTTTCTTGCTCACTCAGTGAAAGCATATATTCAATTCTCTTTACATGTTATATGAAATTTCATATTATGGAAGAAAACTGCGGTTGTTCTTCAGAAAAGTTAGAAGTTCATGCTCTGTTTTATGAAAGGTGCGTATTTACTGTGTTTTGGTCCAGAAATGTTTTAGAAAATGGTTTAATGATGTTCATCCAGTATATTCTTGAGAATTCTAAAGATATTTTTCGAAGTAGCTTACAAGTAGCTTATTCGATCATTCCAGAAATTTCTTGAGATCATCTTGGTTTCTTCAGACAAAGGAAATCATAATTCTTCATGTTTGTGTTCATGTTCAAACAGCTATTAACTGTTGAGATAGCTGTTGTCAGCAAACGCAGGTGTACATTAGTTACTAACTGTCGACAGCAACCTTTGTTTCCTTAAGTTTCAAACTGTTGACAGATAGTTACTGTTCCTTCTCTCATAGAGAAAGCTGTTGACAGCAAATCACTGTTTTTCCTTGAGTGATGTCTGTTGACAGTTTGTTCGTGTTTTCTTAAAGATATTTGTTGACAGCTATCTACTGTTCCTTTTCTTATAAATAAAACCGTTGACAGCAATCCTTGTGTTTCCTTAAGGCGATACTGTTTCAATAGATGTTGGCAGCAACTTGGTTTTCATATAAACGATATCTGTTGACAGCAATCTCCATTTCTTTTAAAGTGATGTCTATTGACAGATTCAAGTAGTATTCTTATTCAGTTTTCATTTTCGCAAGCATTACAAGGAAATCCTTTACAGTTTCGGAACATCATTAAACAAAAGAAAACCGGTAAACGTTCCAAAGATAGAAAACAGATTTCACGAAAGAAAGAAAGAGCAGTGAAAGTTTTATAAAATGTTTTGAGTTATGACAACAAAATAGGTCCCCAGGAAGGATCAGGATTACGATCGACGGATCGTATACCCCTTCAACCATGAGCCAAAGTGCTAAGTACTGATATCAGGAGTTTGATCAAACGAAATGGACCAAATGTTTAAAGTGTTGTCATAATTTCCAGAAAATGAATGAAGAGCATAAGTGTGATTTCGATCGCAGCTCTTAAGAATGTTTAAAGAAAATGTTTTAGAATTGATTTATGTCCTATGCTTTCGATTCATTTCATATTTCACAGTTATGTTTTACGCTTGTTTATTCTTGAGCGTATTCAAAGTTCAGACTCCAGTATGTATCAGTTCACGAACAATTGTATTCTTACTTTTGTTATTACCAGATTTTACTTGCTGGGCCTTTGGCTCACTAGCTTTCTTTGAGTGCAGGTAACTCACAGTAGGAAGCTGGAGGGAGATGAACAGAAAGGAAGGATGTGTTTATCGTGGACATCAGACTTCATAGTTTCTTTCTGTTCCAGATTTCATGTTTCTCTTAACATTGTACAGAATCTTTTTGCCTTGTATTTGAAATACCAGATTTCTAGTTTGTTTCTTTTAGTAGAAATCTGTACAGACTCAGTTATAATAGAATGAAGCTATTTTGTTAGGAATTCAGACTTCATTATTTCCGCAATCTTTTTATTCGCTATTTCAGATTTCTCAACTTCGAATGAGAAAAAAGTTATTATTCTCGTTTCGACCCAGATAGTTAGTAGCAATTCATTGTTTCAATGATTGAAATTTTTATGTCTTTCAATTGAACCCAAAACTTGTAATTATTCCGTTAAGAAAATGAGGGTCGTTACAGTTGGTATCAGAGCATGGTCCTTGAGATAAACACACTTCCAGTCTGAGCGGATCTCTCCAGCGACCTCAAAATTTGTGAGTTTTAATTCATGTTTTAGCATAAAGTAATCTCTCATAATAGAATTGTGGTGGATTTGGACTACCCTTTAAAGATATGTCAGGAAGAGGTAGAGGCAGAAGGATTTTTGCTGAAGGAGATAGTGAGTCAGAAGGCATAACTCCAGTCCTTGCCAATATGGCTCAACTCCTAGAACGTTTAGTAGACCAGACCTCTAATGTTAATGGTCAGACCTCAAGTAGAATGATTAGTAGGGAAGATCCCCAAGAGAAATTCAGGAGGCAACGGCCTCAGGAATTTTCTGGCACTACCGATCCCCTGGTGGCAGAAAGTTGGATTAAATCCATGGAGGTGATATTCGATTATCTTCACCTGACAGAACTAGAAAGACCCCGGTGTGCAATCTATATGCTCAGGGGGGATGCAATGATGTGGTGGGAAGGAGCCAAGTTATCAGTAGACTTGGAAATTCTTACCTGGGAAGAATTCAAAAGAGTCTTCTTCGAGCAATACTTCACTGTTGACGTAAGAGAACAATTGCAGAGTGAATTTCTAACTCTGAAACAAGAAGGAATGCTGATGCGGGATTATATCCGTAAGTTCGAGAGAGGGTGTTCTTTGTTCCATTGATTGGGACAAATTCAGATGCTAAGCTTCGTCATTTTATCAATGGGTTAAAGCCCATGATTAAGCATGATGTTAGGTTGGCAGAACCTATAAATTACAGAGTAGCTGTTAATAAAGCTCTGAGGGCAGAACAAGACTGGAAAGCTATCGATGATGATAAGCAATTGAAGAGGCAAGCTTTCCAACAAAATGACAAAAGGAATTTTAAGAAGCAGAACAATAACCAGCAAGGGTCGAAAGGAAAGGGACCTATTGCTGCTCAACCAATTTCTGCTGTTCCTAACGCTGGGAATAGGCCTCCATGTCCCATTTGCAAAAAGAATCACAAGGGACAGTGCCTTCAAGGGCAGAATGTGTGTTATACTTGTGGTAAACCAGGCCACATGTCCAGAAATTGTCCTCAGAGGCAACAGCAACAACAACTCATCACAAGCAGGGCCTATGTGATGACAACAGAAGAAGCTCCGGTAGAAACTACGATGATAACGGGTAAGATCTCTGTAGGTAATATGTCTACAGTAGCATTGTTAGATTCTGGTGCAACGCATTCTTTTGTATCAGATAGATTCTCTAAGAAGTTACCTGTTAAACCAGTAGAAGTAGAAGTAGGATACTGTGTTCAGGTTCCTACAGGAGAAAACATAGTAACCAATCGGGTGATTCAAAAGGTAGAACTTAAATTGCAAGGTAATATTGTTTATGCAGATCTTATAGTATTACCTATGATTGAATTCGACTTAATATTGGGAATAGATGGTTGACTAATTATGAAGCTGTTATAGACTTTAAGTAGAGATCTGTTTTTATCAAGAAACCAGATGGGAATTCGTTTTCCTTTAAAGCTGGTAAATATGTAAATGCCCTTAAGATTATATCGACGATGAAAGTTCAGAAGTGTCTAAGAAGTGGATGTCAAGGATTTCTAGTAAATGTCATATCCTTAAAATCCGAAAAGAAAAATAAATTAGAAGATGTACCTGTCGTAAGGGAATTCCCAGATATTTTTCCAGAAGATGTTTCACGTTTACCTCCTATTCGTGAACTAGAATTTACTATTGATTTAATACCAGAAGCAGCTCCAATTTCAAAGCCTCCCTATAGACTTGCTCCTAAGGAGTTGAAAGAATTAAAAGATCAAATCCAAGATTTATTGGATAAAGGATTCATTAGACCCAGTACTTCGCCTTGGAGTGCACCAGTGCTGTTCGTGAAGAAGAAGGACGGTAGTTTGCGTTTGTGTATCGATTATAGGGAATTGAATAAACTAACGATTAAGAATAAATATCCCCTCCCTAGGATCGACGATTTATTTGATCAACTTCAAGGAGCTGCTGTATTTTCCAAGATAGACCTGAGATCTGGTTATCACCAATTACGTGTAAAAGAAACAGATGTCTCCAAAACAGCTTTCAGAACAAGATACGGCCATTTTGAATTTTTAGTTATGCCCTTTGGGTTAACGAATGCGTAGTCAGTGTTTATGGGCTTAATGAATCGAGTATTCAACCTTATTTAGACAGATTTGTCATTCTGTTCATAGATGATATATTGATTTACTCGAAGAACAGCAACGAACACGTAAGAACATCTTAGAGAAATTTTGCAGATCTTAAGAAATTAAACACTTGTTTGCTAAAGTTTAGTAAATGTGAAGTTCTGGATTGATAAAGTTCTACTCTTGGGTCATATTATTCGTAAGATGGTAATAGAAAGTATGATTGGACTCTAGAATGCCAATCCAGCTTTGAAAGATTGAAACTCGCATTAGTTGAAGCTCCTGTTTTGACGCTCCCAACAGAGAAAGGGAATTTCATAATTTATACTGATGCATCGAAGACAGGGTTAGGAGCTGTTTTAATGCAAGAGAGGAAAGTGATTGCTTACGCTTCTAGGCAATTGAAGATTCACAAAAAGAATTATCCTACGCATGACCTGGAATTAGCAGCGGTAGTTTTCGCTTTAAAGATCTGGAGACACTACCTCTACGGTGAAAAATGCGAAATCTTCACAGACCATAAAAGTCTTAAGTATTTCTTTACCCAAAAAGAGTTAAATATGAGACAACGAAGATGGCTTGAATTGGTTAAATATTACGATTGTGTAATTAGCTATCATCCAGTAAAGCTAACGTTGTAGCAGATGCATTAAGCAGAAGAAGAGTGGGGTTAGCGCAAATCTCAGTTCAAATCCCTCTAGCTCTAGAGATTAATAGATTTGAACTTGGGATATTTAGAAAAGAGAACGTTGCTAAGTTATCAGTCCTTACGATTCAATCAACCTTGAAAGATAGGATCAAAGAAGGGCAAGCGAAGGATGATCAACTCCAGAAATGGAAGAAGCAAGATGAAAACGGAGGATCAAATCGGTATACCGAAGAGCAAGGAATTGTGAAATACCAGAGTCGATTATGGGTACCGAGCATAGATAATTTGCGCTATGATATTATGAATGAAGCCCATAATTTGCCGTATTCAATTCATCCAGGTGGGACAAAGATGTTCAAAGATTTGCAAGCTCTGTTTTGGTGGCCAGGGATGAAAAGTGACATCTGTAGATTTGTCGCTGAATGTTTAACATGCCAACAGGTTAAAGCAGAACACCAGAGACCTGCTGGAATGTTGAAACCACTTCCTATACCTATATGGAAATGGGATAATATAGCAATGGAATTTGTTGTAGGATTACCCAGAACAGTTTCAGGTTGCAACGCAATTTGGGTAATAGTTGATAGATTAACTAAGTCTGCTCATTTTCTTCCTGTAAAGACAACTTATGATTTGAATAAGTATGCAGAGTTGTATATCAAGGAAATAGTCAGACTTCACGGGATTCCAAGTTCTATAGTATCAGACAGAGATCCTAGATTCACTTCGAGATTCTGGAAAAGTTTACACCAAGCCTTAGGAACGAAATTAACTTTCAGTACAGCGTTCCATCCTCAAACCGATGGGCAATCAGAAAGAGTAATTCAGATACTGGAAGATTTGTTAAGGGCTAGTGTTCTTGATTTTTCAGAAAGTTGGGAATCTAAGTTACCATTGATTGAGTCACCTACAACAACAGTTATCAAGCTTCAATAGAAATGGCACCATAGAAGCTCTGTATGGCAGGAAATGTCAATCACCAATTCTTTGGGATGATGTAGGTGAAAGAAATGAGATAGGCCCTGATATTATAGAACAGACTTCAAAAGCATTTAAAAGAATACGTGATAGAATGAAGACTGCTCAAAGTAGACAGAAAAGTTATGCCGATATCCATCGTAGAGATCTGAATTTTGAGGTAGGAGATCACGTGTTCCTCAAAATCTCACCAATGAAAGGTGTTTTGAGATTCGGAAAGAAAGGGAAGTTAAGTCCCAGATATGTTGGACCATTCCAGATCTTAGAACGAGTTGAAACTTTAGCGTATCGTTTAGCGCTACCTCCCCAGATGTCTTCTGTCCACAACATATCCACATTTCTGCACTTAGAAAATACATCACGAATCCTTCGCATGTACTTAGACATGAACCAGTGCATTTAGAACCAGACTTGACTTACGAAGAAACTCCAGAGAAAATTTTAGCGAAAGAAACTCGTAAGTTAAGAAACAGATCTATTCCAATGATCAAAGTGCAGTGGGCAAATCACTCAGAAAGAGAAGCAACGTGGGAAATAGAATCTGATATGCAGAGAAGCTATCTTGAGTAAGTAATTTCGGGGACGAAATTCTTTTAAGGGGGGTAGATTGTAACGGCCAGATCTTTTAGAAGTCCACAATTAGAAAGTTATGAGATTGAGGGATTACAGTGCTATTTTAATTCGATTATTGAATTCTTCGAATATCAGATTTCATGTGACGTGCGTTCAGATCTCAGGTGTTACACAATGATCAATCTTTATTTTGTTATGGATTGATAATCAGATGTTAGAATGCAATAACAGTAGATGTTTGGTAATTTCTGCAAATCAATTGGATCCTTTGTTTTAACTAAAAACGTTCGGTGTTCAATGTGCATATTTTCATTTTAAAACAGAGTACGCTTCTAGTGGGTTTTAACATATTGATTAAACGTGTTTTCTTTCATTAGGCATTGTAAATCATATAAATAGGATGTTAAGCTGCTTCATGCATCATTACTTTGAATCAAATCATTTTAAGCGATGCTCTCTCTGAAAAAAACCGAACAAAGTTCTTTCAAAGTGTTTTAAAGGAAACAGGAGGTACGCAGGAAGTGTACTGGATTTTCTGCTGTTCTTGTGTTAAAGATTACAGGCAAGTAAACTATGTTTCTTGCTCACTCAGTGAAAGCATATATTCAATTCTCTTTACATGTTATATGAAAAATTTCATATTATGGAAGAAAACTACGGTTGTTCTTCAGAAAAAATAGAAGTTCATGCTCTGTTTTATGAAAGGTGCGTATTTACTGTGTTTTGGTCCAGAAATTTTTTAGAAAATGGTTTAATGATGTTCATCCAGTATATTCTTGAGAATTCTAAAGATATTTTTCGAAGTAGCTTACAAGTAGCTTATTCGATCATTCCAGAAATTTCTTGAGATCATCTTGGTTTCTTCAGACAAAGGAAATCATAATTCTTCATGTTTGTGTTCATGTTCAAACAGCTATTAACTGTTGAGATAGCTGTTGTCAGCAAACGCAGGTGTACATTAGTTACTAACTGTCGACAGCAACCTTTGTTTCCTTAAGTTTCAAACTGTTGACAGATAGTTACTGTTCCTTCTCTCATAGAGAAAGCTGTTGACAGCAAATCACTGTTTTTCCTTGAGTGATGTCTGTTGACAGTTTGTTCGTGTTTTCTTAAAGATATTTGTTGACAGCTATCTACTGTTCCTTTTCTTATAAATAAAACCGTTGACAGCAATCCTTGTGTTTCCTTAAGGCGATACTGTTTCAATAGATGTTGGCAGCAACTTGGTTTTCATATAAACGATATCTGTTGACAGCAATCTCCATTTCTTTTAAAGTGATGTCTGTTGACAGCTCTTGTTTATTTCTTCCAACAGAAAGCTATTGATCATCTTCTTCAACACATAATGAAATTCCAGAATTTGATTTCTTATTTGTTCATACTTCAATTCGAATGAATCATTCGATTTAACTGACAGATTCAACTAGCTAATTCATTCAGTTTTCATCTTTGCAAGCATTACAGAGAATCCTCAATCATTCCCAGAACATCATTGAACAATAAAAAAAATCAGTAAATCGTACAAAGAAGAATCAAAATAGATTTACGAAAGAAAAGAAAGAGCAGAACAATGTTTTAAGAAATGTTTTAAGTTATGACAACAAAGGGTCCCCAGAGGAAGGGTGAGTGCGCGGCTGACGAACCGTGTGCCCTTTTAACCAGGAAGGATAAGGATTACGGATTGACGGATCTGTATACCCCTTCAACCATGAGCCATAGTGCTAAGAGACTGATATCAGGAGTTTGATCAAACGAATTGGACCAAATGTTTAAAGTGTTGTCATAATTTCCAGAAAATGAATGAAGAGCATAAATGTGATTTCGATCGCAGCTCTTAAGAATGTTTAAAGAAAATGTTTTAGAATTGATTTATGTCCTATGCTTTCGATTCATTTCAGATTTCACAGTTATGTTTTACGCTTGTTTATTCTTGAGCGTATTCAAAGTTCAGACTCCAGTATGTATCAGTTCACAAACAATTGTATCTTACTCTTGTTATTACCAGATTTTACTTGCTGGGCCTTTGGCTCACTAGCTTTCTTTGAGTGCAGGTAACTCACAGTAGGAAGCTGGATGGAGATGAACAGAAAGGAAGGATGTGTTTATCGTGGACAACAGACTTCATAGTTTCTTTCTGTTCCAGATTTCATGTTTCTCTTAACATTGTATAGAATCTTTTTGCCTTGTATTTGAAATACCATATTTCTAGTTTGTTTCTTTTAGTAGAAATCTGTACAGACTCAGTTATAATAGAATGAAGCTATTTTGTTAGGAATTCAGACTTCATTATTTCCGCAATCTTTTTATTCGCTATTTCAGATTTCTCAACTTCGAATGAGAAAAAGGTTATTATTCTCGTTTCGACCCAGATAGTTAGTAGCAATTCATTGTTTCAATGATTGAAATTTTTATGTCTTTCAATTGAACACCAAAACTTGTAATTATTTCGTTAAGAAAATGAGGGTCGTTACAAATCTAATCCTCTATTTATGAGTACATAACTATATTGGTCAATGATCCTACTAATTAGATGGGTTGACTGTTACGGTCAACGTCAATGATGCCTTTTTTCGAAGTAGCTTACAAGTAGCTTATTCGATCATTCCAGAAATTTCTTGAGATCATCTTGGTTTCTTCAGACAAAGGAAATCATAATTCTTCATGTTTGTGTTCATGTTCAAACAGCTATTAACTGTTGAGATAGCTGTTGTCAGCAAACGCAGGTGTACATTAGTTACTAACTGTCGACAGCAACCTTTGTTTCCTTAAGTTTCAAACTGTTGACAGATAGTTACTGTTCCTTCTCTCATAGAGAAAGCTGTTGACAGCAAATCACTGTTTTGCTTTGAGTGATGTCTGTTGACAGTTTGTTCGTGTTTTCTTAAAGATATCTGTTGACAGCTATCTACTGTTCCTTTTCTTATAAATAAAACCGTTGACAGCAATCCTTGTGTTTCCTTAAGGCGATACTGTTTCAATAGCTGTTGGCAGCAACTTGGTTTTCATATAAACGATATCTGTTGACAGCAATCTCCATTTCTTTTAAAGTGATGTCTGTTGACAGCTCTTGTTTATTTCTTCCAACAGAAAGCTATTGATCATCTTCTTCAACACATAATAAAATTCCAGAATTTGATTTCTTATTTGTTCATACTTCAATTCGAATGAATCATTCGATTTAACTGACAGATTCAACTAGCTAATTCATTCAGTTTTCATCTTTGCAAGCATTACAGAGAATCCTCAATCATTCCCAGAACATCATTGAACAATAAAAAAAATCAGTAAATCGTACAAAGAAGAATTAAAATAGATTTACGAAAGAAAAGAAAGAGCAGAACAATGTTTTAAGAAATGTTTTAAGTTATGACAACAAAGGGTCCCCAGAGGAAGGGTGAGTGCGCGGCTGACGAACCGTGTGCCCTTTTAACCAGGAAGGATAAGGATTACGGATTGACGGATCTGTATACCCCTTCAACCATGAGCCATAGTGCTAAGAGACTGATATCAGGAGTTTGATCAAACGAATTGGACCAAATGTTTAAAGTGTTGTCATAATTTCCAGAAAATGAATGAAGAGCATAAGTGTGATTTCGATCGCAGCTCTTAAGAATGTTTAAAGAAAATGTTTTAGAATTGATTTATGTCCTATGCTTTCGATTCATTTCAGATTTCACAGTTATGTTTTACACTTGTTTATTCTTGAGCGTATTCAAAGTTCAGACTCCAGTATGTATCAGTTCACAAACAATTGTATCTTACTCTTGTTATTACCAGATTTTACTTGCTGGGCCTTTGGCTCACTAGCTTTCTTTGAGTGCAGGTAACTCACAGTAGGAAGCTGGAGGGAGATGAACAGAAAGGAAGGATGTGTTTATCGTGGACAACAGACTTCATAGTTTCTTTCTGTTCCAGATTTCATGTTTCTCTTAACATTGTATAGAATCTTTTTGCCTTGTATTTGAAATACCAGATTTCTAGTTTGTTTCTTTTAGTAGAAATCTGTACAGACTCAGTTATAATAGAATGAAGCTATTTTGTTAGGAATTCAGACTTCATTATTTCCGCAATCTTTTTATTCGCTATTTCAGATTTCTCAACTTCGAATGAGAAAAAAGTTATTATTCTCGTTTCGACCCAGATAGTTAGTAGCAATTCATTGTTTCAATGATTGAAATTTTTATGTCTTTCAATTGAACCCAAAACTTGTAATTATTCCGTTAAGAAAATGAGGGTCGTTACAAATCTAATCCTCTATTTATGAGTACATAACTATATTGGTCAATGATCCTACTAATTAGATGGGTTGACTGTTACGGTCAACGTCAATGATGCCTACCAATTAGGAGACAATTATGATCTCTATTGACACTTATCGAGTGCTCATATTTCATCAAAGGCAGCCTCCTCCATTTTGTATCTTGTAAATCTTCTGTGATATTTGATGGTACTTGAACGAGGTCCAAATTTGTCAACAAGACAGGACACACAGGTGACAAATGATCACGAGAAAATACAATTGCCGGTAAGATGCAGCGTACAAGCCTTAACTCCTTTCCTTAATGTAATAGATCTATTATAATGTTCAGTGATAGATGAATCAGTTATACCTTGATCATGTCCAGTGGAATCTTGCTGCTAGGATGCGGAATTGGTAAGTTGACCTTGTACCGTGGCCTGTTGGCTCTCAAGATGATGTTTCTTACGACAAGTGTAAACTCAGAGTGGCTCAACAACCGGTATAGGTTCTACTTGGGGTTGGGACTCACATGAAGTATCGTGACTTGGGGCGTTATTGCGATTATCTCGAGGTTGGTGGTCGCTGCATGATGGGTTGGGAATAAGGTTCAAGGAATAGTGTGTTTATGGGTTCCAGGTTTTGAGGTTCACATTCAAGATACTCCACTTGAATCGAGGAACTGGGAAAGTAAGGGATAGACTCGATAAAGGTTACATCCATTGAAGCACAGAATTTCCTCGTCACAGGTGAGAAACACTTATAACCTTTCTATTGGGAGAGTAAACCAGAAGGATGCACTTGATAGCCCTTGTTTCGAGTTTGCTTCTCTTATGGAAATGAATGTGAACGGAGGCTGAGCACCCGCACCAAAAAACTATGAGGGGAATGTCACGGAGAAGGTCTATGTTGGGATAAGTTATTCTGTAAATGAGATAAGTTTTTGTGAGAACCGCATCACCCTAGAAAGGGAGAGGAATGCCATTAGTGAAAAAAAAACAAAACAAAAAAAAAAAGGATCTGGAAACCTTTAGTAAGGGGCGGTTTTTTCTTACAGAGAATTTTGTTTAGGGGTGTCTACACATGAGCTTTAATGAACAATTCCTTGAGAAGTTAGGCATCGCTTAGACAGAATTGAAGAAATTTCGTGTTCGATCAGTCCTGAGGACCTGAATTTTAGTCAAAATTGGGTATGGATCATTGCATTAAATTGTTTGATAATTTTGGACGAAGGATACCCAGGAGGCACATGTATGATCATCTACAACAATAAAAACAAACGAGGCCCTGGGATGTTTGTCACATTTTATGGACCCTAAATGTCGTCGTGAATGAGTGTGAATGAGAATGATGGTTTATAAGGTTGAGATCGAAATGTGGTTCGTGTATGCTTAGCTAACTAACAAATATCACAATGAATAAACTTGGAATCTAATTATTGAAAATCAGAAACGGAAACAATTGTTTCAAGTACATAAAATTGGGATGTCCTAAACGGTAGTGCCATAACAAGATATTGCTATCATTATTTTCATAAGAAAGAGAGTTTGCAAAAAGTGAATTGTATGAGCATAAGGAGGTACTTTGTGGAGGATCCATCATCTTGAAGAGGTATAGGCCTGCATCAAAATCAGCACCGCCAGACATCCTCCCGATGCTAGTTCCAGGAAAAAATATGTATCGACCGAAAATTGAGTAGTGCATCTCAAATCACCATTCAACTTACTGACTTAGAGTACATTGCATGTCAAATCAGGGACAATCAACACCGACTTTTAAAATATTCTTAAGACAATTATATTGAACTGGAACCAAATACTTTGGTGCAAGAACCATTTGCAATACGGACCATCTGTGAATCAGGACAAGGGACATATGATTCGAAAAGAGAGAAATTTCCAGTCATCTGATCGGATACACCTAGTCTACAATCCATGACATGGATGAATAACATTGTACAGAGTGAGCAAAAACGGGTTCACCTGTGTGGACTGCATTTCCAGTGGTGATGATCGATGGATTTAAAGGGGAAAGGGCCTGATTGACAACGTTTTGAAGCATCTCAAGTTTCGCTTCATCTGCTGAATTAGAGGAACTAGGCTCGTTTGCAGCAGCGTTTGTGCGCCTCTCCCTTGCCGGTTTCCAGTCTACAAGCTTGGCATGTATCTTCCAGAAAATCTCCAAGGAGTGAGTAGCTTTCTTACATCTCTCACACCAAGGGCGACCGTGGCACAGTTTTTCCAATTGATGGTGGAGTCACGGAGTCAACTGGTGGCGGGATGGGGCGAAAAAGACGCAGGGGCTGAATCATCAATGTTTGGGATGGTAGTAGGGGAACCAAGCATTAGCTTGCATCTGCTTTCCTCTTGTCTCACTTCATAAAATACCGTCCGAAGACTAGGAAGTGGTTTGGTGCCCAAGATACATCCACGGACCTCATCACGATTTTGATTTAGCCCACAAAAAATTTGAAGATTCGTCGCTTTTCAACAATCGACTTGTAACGGTGGGCATCGTCTAGACATTTCCAATCACAGACTTCAAATAAGTCTGTTTGCTGCCACGGACGAGTTAAATTGGTGAAATAACTTGTGACCGAAGCATCACCCTGGTGTAGATCATGGAGCATACTCTAAATTTCAAAGATTTCAGAGGTATTTTCCTTCGATGATTATGTGTTCTCCTGCAGCATCCCATATATAGCTAGTTGTTGTGTATAGAAGGAAGTTCTCTCCAATTTATTGGGTCATGGAAATGATTAACCATGACATGACCATGCTATTCTCAAATTTTCGTGTTCTGAAGGATGGATCAGTAGATTGAGGTTGAGGAGAGGTTCCCAAGAGAATTTCATCTTTGCCCTTTCCACATAAGAATCACAGAATGAGACCATTGAAGGTAATTTTAGCAATTAAATTTTGGCATGTGATCTGAATATGGAGAATCAAGAAGGCCGGATGTGGCCGGCGGTGTATTAGTTAAGGATGAAGAACCAGCGCTGCCAGATGATTTTGTTCCACACGTAGCCATGCCGTATTTGGTCATCGGCTGTTATGTCTCTGATACCATGTAGATTTGTGAAAAATGTACGTCTTCATTCCATAAACAGAGTTACAATCTGGATGTATATATAGATGCCATATCCTACCGATCATATCAAAAGAGATCTAATCTAATCAACACAATTTAAATGTAAGACTTATGTAATTTATCAATTTTCTGAATAATGTAGGTATTCATTCAACACTAACAGCTGCTAACAAGACAGCACTTGTTGACACCCTCCAGTGAAATGCAAAAATTGGATGAGATGTCCCAGCTTGACTTGATGATCAGAGCAGGAATTCAAGATCTCTATCGGTGTAGGCTCCCCATCGTCATGTCTAGTATATATTATTTACTACTATATATTATTATTACATCCACACTTCTACTATACCAAATATGATATATATTATGTATGATTATACTTAATAATATGTTATTAAATAACATATATATATATATATATATATATAAAGTTGATGTGGTGGACGCCCACGATGGGCGCCTGTGTGGGCGCCTGAGATGTTCAGCCGAACATCTCATGAAATCCTAATCAGCCACACTCCCAGGCTTTGCAAGAACAGTATTCATATGATATAATAGTACTTTCACCAGGAGTAAGAAATTTATCGCTCATCTCTTTAAACATCCTTCTAGCCTCTGCCTGACAAGATTTCTTCTCCGAATTTCCTAGTTATGATAGCTCGCACCATCCAGTTATAAGTACGTCATATGTCGAGGAGTTTGGGAGCGCTCCTCGAATTTGCTTCTAGTTCGTAAGCCCCATGGCTTGTTTTATCTTCCCCACTGCCGAAAAGTTGATGAGTAAGTTACATGTACTGGTTCTAGGAATAAAACCTATGGTTATCATCTCACAGTAAAGCCCTACGGATTCTTTCTTGTTACCAATCTTCCCATGGCAGGATACTAAAATAATCATATGTTGTCGCATTTGGAAGAAAGCTTGAATCTTTCATTTCCGAAAGGATTTCTTGTACTCTACGGAAAATCCACCTAAAAAAATGTTACATGTGCTATTAGGAGAAACTCCATCTAATTTCATTGGAGAATACATGTCAAACTCCTTCTTTAAATGAAAGTTTCTGCAATATCCTTTACTCAGAGGATTGTAAATTACTGTATCTACTGGGAAGCCGGATTTTCTCATCTCCTCCAATATAGATGCTTCTTTTCTTGTCAACTTTAGACCACACTGGACAATTATTGAGTGTTATAAACTGTCTGATTCAAGCTAAGTCTCATGTTCAAGAGGCTATCGTGAGTCATCAACTAGTATCAACCCTTATATTTTGAAACAGCATTTAGCAAAAGTTTGTGAGTAAATGTATCGGGACAAAACCCAGAAATAGAAAACTCCTTCAATAACTCTAATGACTCGTTGAGTTCGTAGAATCGGAAAACTCTTCAACCAAAATATTACAAGAGACGGTTTCAGGACTTGAACCATAACTTTTCATTTCATCCAGAAGTTGGACAGAGTTTTCAAGTTTCCCCTCTCGGCAATAACTCTGACTAAGGTGTTAAATGTAGCATGGTTTAGAGAAAAACTAAACCGCTGCATTTCAGTATATACAGATTGAACATCACATTAACCAAATTAATCAATCCATTAAATAAAACATCATATGCAGTAGTGTCAAACGCAATGCTTTTGGCTATGCATCCTTCGACGAATTCAAGGGCATGAGACTCTTTTCCTGCTTTGAAAAGAACATCAATTGGAGATGTATAATTAGCACGGTCTGGCAATGCATCCTTCCCTCATTCAAATTGTTCATAAAAGCATTGAATATAAATATATTCTCATCCACACCTCTCATTTTCATGTCCTCGTACAGACCTAGAGCAACTTCCTTTTTACCAGCTTTGAGACAGCCATCTATTAGCATGGCACAGATAAAGGAATTTGGCATGACATTTTGACTAATCATGTAATAAAAAGACATCAACAGCATCTTCAAGAATTCAAATTTTCACACAGCCGTTAATTACTGAGGAGTAAGTGAAGACATCTGGAAGAATGTTTCTCTTGCATTTTCTGCAGTGCAGACTCCGCACCCTTCATATCACCTAATTTACAGCACCCATCAATTAATGCTGAATAGGAGACAATGGTCGGCAAACCATTACATCTGCTTCTCTAAACTTCCACACTGAAACAGTCCATCAATTAGTGCTGTAAACACCACCACATCAAAGGCAATCCTTGAGTCACCATTTGACTTTGCAAGTTAAATGCAGCCTTAGTATAACCATTTTTAAAGAAAAGAATGAAGAACTGTAAAAGTAACATGGTTCAGGACCTCACCAACCCTTCCCATCTCACTAAAAAGTATTTAGCTTTTTCAACCTTCCAGTTCTAAGAAGCCCGTACATAACACAACTATTTGTAACTACATCAGGGTCAATCCCACTTGCAATCACTTTTTATATTCACATAACGCTTCCTCGACCTGTAAGTTTACAAAATTCATCAATCACTAGTGCATGTGATTTCATCTGCTACCATAGTACCACACCCACTCCTACAACTATGATCCCCTGTTTTTCACCATCACTGACCTCAAAATCAGAGGCAGCTAAAAGTCCATTCATCATACTTTTTGCATGATGAAAATCCCCTCTTTTACAAAACTCATAGATCAATATGTTATAAGTAACAATATTGGGTAACACACCTGTTTTTATCATGCTATCCTAATGAAATCTAGGATCTACCATTCCGGCCACACAAAGTATTATAACTTACAATATCTCTATAAACTTTTCTATTCCTATTTACATCATTTCACATGTTCAGGATCCAAATAGCATTATCTAACATACCCTTTTCGCAAAACCCTTTCGTTAATACATCACTAGTAAATTATCACTATTTACACCAGTCTTAACCATCTCAGAACCAACCCAAGTCCCATTTCCACATGCCCATGTTTAAAAAATCCCCAGATCACAATGGAAATCCCTTGATTGATGTCCATTCACAATCCAATATGCCCTCAATCAAACATGCATGCCAAAGAATCAAGAAGGAAGACAACAGAGATGGTAGGTACATCCATATTTCATGATTAGTCCTCAGTCAAACAGGCATCCTAGAATTATCAACTCAGTTAACTCTGTCTTCCATTATCATCTATATCATAATATCCGAAAAGAGCATAAGCCTCAACAAATTTTTACCAGTAAATCCATATCATACAAGAAAAAATTTGAAGAAATACTAAATCAAAATGAACACATCAATTCCATGTAAAAGATTCCATTTTTTATTGTTCATCAAAATATTGAAAATTACAACACAATGTATGATGTATACCTGAACGACATAAATTACAACACAATGTATGATGTATACCTTAACGATATAGTTGCAAGAATATAAAACATTCAAATTCATGACAATGCATATTGTGGTGTCCTTGCAGCCATACTAGCAACTTGAGCCTGCATCTGAACCGCCCTAACTTTCGAAGCTGTGGCTCGGTGGAAAAACTGCTCTCGTGATAAAAGCCTCACATTTCTCAAGTATTGATCAAACGGCACCACCCCTTCTTGCACCGCTTTATCCAATGCATAAATGGTATCTTCCACAGCTAAATCCGATGCCGTGCAATCCATCATCTGCTTCGACAGAGTATCAGACAGCTCGAATGCTTCATCCACATCCACACTACTGAAATCTTGGCAGCACAACTTTCCTTCATTATCTCTTAACCATTGGTTCAAAACATCAGTATTCATCAACACCAACTGTAATTGCTGCTCCAATCCTTCTCTTTCATCCTGCATTTCCTTCAACCCTCTCCTCAATTCTTCTTCGCGCTTCCGTAACACACTTTGTGCGCTAAACAGGCCTTCCATTTCAACCTCCCTTCCACTCCTAATCTCTCTAATGTCAGTACTAAGACCTTCAACTAGCTTGTTTATGGCGTTTTTCTTAAAAACCTCAGCAGGATCCTCCATCACTCTCCCGACCCCATATGGTGGCGGAGGACTAAAGGAATAAACCTTGGGTGGCATTGCCGGCCGCGCCTCCGTCGACTCCATTGACGAATTTACACTACCATAATTGGAATTCAGATTAGGGTTCGAATTGTGAGTCGAGGGCTTACGCTGCGAGTAAAGCGGAGGATCCCGAGCAAAAAAATGGCTCAAATTCCTCACCAACTCAACCAAATTAGATCCAGGGAAGACCCACGTCTGGAGGTAAGGGATAGAAACCACGCCGTTGGGTGACACGAAGGGATGGGGACGCTTGATGATCATGTCGCGCGTGGGGTTCACGAGTACGAAAGGCACCTGTCGGGGGTACGCCTCCATCAGCCAGATGAGAACTGGGATATTGTACGTGACACCCTGGAAGGACATCGGCACTGTGCCGTCCGCCTGCAGGAGGTTGACGGTGCGGCCGTCGTTGTGATTGAAGACGGCAGTCTTGGGCTGCAGTGAAGGGTACGCCTCCGTGAGGTGCAACAAGTGCTGCCGGATGTGCCACTTCATGTCCTCTGCGTACGGCAGCGCCGACGGGCCGCGCTGCGACAGCACGCTGTTGAGGAATTGTTGCGTGTATTGCTCCATTTCACCAGAAATCAAACGTAGATCTTGATTCCCCCTGAAAATTGCTTACTGATCCAAATCCAAAAAGCTTTCTGCTGTGATTGATATTTGATATTTTGAATAAATCGAATTGAAGAAATGAAATGAGGTAAGAAAAGGTCAAGGTAACTGCGGGCGTTTGGAATGTACAACCGCCAGTAGACGCAGCCACGGGTCGCCGTATTTGGTCCAGACCCTGGGTCCGGTTCAGAAAATTCTGAACCCGGGCTAGTAATCCTGAAACAGGGTTTCAGGCTGGTCTTCGACCACATCGGACCGGTTCCAGGTTCAATCTATTTAAAAAAAGAATTTAAAAATAAAAATTATTTTTAAAAAATGAATTTCTAAAAAACGGGCCCATATATACACGGGTCCGAGCCCGTTTCCAGGACAAACCTCTGGCCCGATTAATCAGTCCGCTGACCATGGATCGGATCCGATTCGGATAGTGGGTAACCCACCTGGCCAGGTCTAACCGCTAGATAGATTGATTTAACTTGCCCCTCACAAGTCGTTGTCGATACAAGTTTCACCCCATGAAATTATGAATTTTTATCAATTAACCCATTAAATTATGCATTTATATCAATTAACCCATTAAACTATTGATTATGCTACTTACTCAAATACTTCTGAAAGTTTATCAAACCTTGTAAACAAATTTATTCAAACCTTATATAAAAAAATTTATTCAAACCATGCCGGAAGACAATATTTGTTTCTGGTACGAAAGTATCAGAATAATGACAATCTAAAGGTTACACAAATTATAAAGTTTGAGTTACATTTGTACCAGAAATTAGAATTTTGATAAAACGATAGAATTTGATCTATATTGTCATATGTTCGATACTAAATAAGATTATTGAGTGTAAATCATAGTATCTGGTGAAAATTATTGACTTCCATATTATAATTGGTTATTCTTTCCATAAAACGATAAGCTCTTTCCGTGTTAATATGCTGTGAAGATCGAGTTATCTGCCTGGCATATCCTATCCAAAAATTAAGAGAACAAATATGTTATTTTAGTTGTTGTTGAAACATCGTACTTGGCTCTAAGTTCCATACTTTGTAAGCCTTTCAACTCCCTTTGATATCCCACAAAGATACATTTAAGTATGCTGTGAAGATCGAGTTATCTGCCTGGCATATCCTATCCAAAAATTAAGTAGAACAATATGTTATTTTAGTTGTTGTTGAAACATCGTACTTGGCTCTAAGTTCCATACTTTGTAAGCCTTTCTAACTCCCTTTGATATCCCACAAAGATACATTTAAGATCCCTTAAGTTTTTCTTGCTTCATTTGGGCAAAATCTAGACACCAAAGGCCCTTAAGATCGAGTAGTCTGCTGGAGCACCACTCCACATTTCCATGGGTTTTTCCAAATTGATTGCACTTGAAGGGCATCTGTTTATCAGAGCATGCTGTAGTTACAACCTCCCTCAAAACGACTTTGGCATATTAGCATTTAGGATCATACACCTTACTTTTTTTCCAACAGTGTGCTATTCAATCTTTCCGCTATCCCATTCTGTTGTGGAGTTCCAGCAACAGCTCGATATTTAGTTGATTCCCTGTGACATGCAAAGCTCTTGAAATTGCTCTGAAAGATATTCTAGGACATTGTCGGTCTGTAAGTACTTTAGTTTCCTTCTGAGTTTGTTTCCATTTACCAGCAATCACACTCTTCAACTTTCTTGTCTCATCTTTGGTTTTAAGTTTACTAGGGCGTTGGCTAAACATAGAACCCAAATGAAAACCAAACGTTTCGTGGTTAAAAAATGCCGTAGAATAATTGAGAGAAAGATATTGTGACGATAAAAAAAGTGAGTGGTGAAATAAGACCGGAACGTACAAGTTATCATTATTAAGAAAACTCTTTATTGGTTAGTATTGGCAATGGCACACAAAAGAATGGATAAAATTTCAAATTAAAGGGTTGTTCGACAGAATAGTTTACACGATAGGATTTATCTACATCTAAAGTATCAATTACAACAAATATTGAAAAAGATGAATTCATTTCTTATATATATATATATATATATATATATATACAAAAATGATATTGTGGGCACCTGGGTGACGTGACACTTCCTTATATATATATATGTGTGTGTGTGTAAGACAAAATAAACCGTCTCTCTAAGTATTGAATGAGAATTTAGCTTAATGGTAACATGTATTTAAACACTTGTTATTATACGGATCCTACGATCCCCAAATGTTTCCTTTAACTCTTTTTCTCTTTCTTCCATTTTTCTGTTAACAAAAAAAAAAGGAAAGTGCAAGTGGTCCCCCTAAAATTTTTGAATATTTTTTAATAATATATATATAATATTATTAAAACTATAATGTAAAATAAATGGCTCTCTAAATAATGAAATGAGAATTAGCTTAATGTGACATGTATTTAAACTTGTTATTAGGATCCCCAAATATTTTCTTTAACTCTTTTTCTCGTTTTCTTTTCATTTTTTTATTAAGAAAGTGTAATTTGACATAAGGATAGAGCCGTCAAAATAGGTTGTGTCCGTCAAGATTGACGTGACCTGTCAAGTGATTTAATTGGGTTGGGCCGGAATATTATCATCTCAATTAGAAGTGGCCCTAAATGGGTCAGCCCAAATGGGTTGTGTGACTAGATGGTGCAGGTCATGGCAGGTTAGGGTTGGTCCGTGTGTTGGGAAAGAAACAATTGGTGTGTAATTTATGGATTATATATACATATATATATATATAAATATATATATATATATGTTGAATGAATCATGATGATAATTCATATCTGTATGCTTTTAGAGAAAGTTATGAATTTGTGTTTCTATTTTGGTATTTATGTATTAGCTACTGTGAAATAAATGATCAAGAATTTTATTTGGATTTTTCTTGGAATGTTTATCTATGAAATTATTAAATTGAATAAATTTTAGGGATTTTTCCTATAGTTTTATTTTTAAATATTGTGGTGAACCAACCGGTCGAAACCATAATCAAGATTTCACCCCACCATACCAGATGGCGGGCTTGTTTATACCAGAATACCTGGTCATGGGTCAGCCCTTTTGAGAACTCTATTTAAGAAAAAAGATTATTCGGTTAAATATATCAAATTTATCCTTATATAGATATATCAAGTATTCGGTTACTTGATTCCAACTGAGGACAACAATATATAAGATATTGTTTGGAGGCTAGAAAATGCCATGCAGCTCTGGGCACTCTGAGACTGACACTCAGTTGATTCCCGGTTCCCGGGAAGCATTCAATAATGGATTGTAACTCACAAAATTGGCCACTTTCTATCTGCATTCAGCCTCATCTAAAACAAAAAAATGACAAGGAATGCAGCTGCAGTGAGTCACTGCTATTATTTTTCAAGGAGGAATGAGAAAAATAGGTATCCTTGTTGATGTGAATGTCAACCTTTGTGAATTCCTTCAGATTACAATGGTTTTCATAGATTGGTAAACATCCTTGCCATGCTTTTATAGGTCAAAGTTTTTATTAATATACAGACAGTTCACATGAAATGTTACAAATGCAGAGATTAAATGATATGGAAGTGTTGTCACAAGCTAATTTTGTTATGCATCCAATGTGCGTCACATAAGACAAAATGAAATGGCTCAGAAAGAAGGAACCTTTTCTCATTTCCAGACAAGAATGTGTTTCACTAAATCACCGTTTATAAGAATACTAACTTTCAGCTGTAGTTCAGAGCATTCTCAGTGGCTATACATAGCAGAAAATTCGTGTATATAGCAATTGATGAATTGTTTTTTTTTTTTTTTTTGGTCTATAACTAAGGCCAAACAAATTTTAAACTGATCAAAGCAGTGAGATTCAAGACAATGATGGTTGCCCTCACCTACTCAAACAACTCCTACAACTGAAAGGACATCATGGTAATTGCTAAACAGATTTCTACAAGATTTTTTCCAGAATTCAGAAAAACAAACTTGCAGATTCACAAGTACCTCAAGAGCAAGCTAAGGAGGCTATTGCTTTGGCTTTCAACAATAATGGAGAGAAGTACCAAAGGATTTTTCAATCATTGGTGAAAGGTGGACAGATCAACTTCATATGCCTTTGCATGCAGCTGGTTAATTTTTGAACCTGGAATTCTTTTATTCGAATCCTCGTATAGCAAATGATGGTGAAGTTATGAAGGCTTGTACGAGTGTATTAAAGATGTATGAAGATAATGGCCTTCAAGATAAAGTAACATAACAACTCTCAGAATACAAAAATGCTTATGGATCGGTCCTCGGGTCCGAGGTGGTTATGCGGGGCATCAATATTTTTGAAGAGTATTTAAATGCCGAAATTTTGGATCTCATTTGACAGTCGAATCGTGGTTGGCTTATGGCTGTTGGACCCCAGAATTGCAAGATTTCGCTGTAAGAATTCTGAAACTTACATGCGGCGCGTCTGTCTGTGAGCGAAACTGGAGTATGTTTCTGCATACACTTATTTGAAGTTTAACATTAAATAGTTGACTTTTGACATAGTAATTATTATTATTGTGAAGAATAAACATTTCACAATTTTTCGCAGCTTCGTTCTTAAAGCAGAATAGGTTGGCGCATGAGCGATTGAATTATCTTGTCTTCATTAAATATAACTGGGCATTGAAGCGCCGATTACATCCTATAGTGAACTTTGATAAAAAGGTGGATTTACTCTTGATCTAATTATTGTTATATGTTCGATACTAAAATAAGATTATTGAGTGTAAATAATATTATCTGGTGAAAATTATTGACTTCCATATTATCATTGGTTACTTTTTCCATAAAACGATAAGCTCTTTCTGTGTTAATATGCTGTGAAGATCGAGTTATCTGCCTGGCATATCCTATCAAAAAATTAAGAGAACAAATATATTATTTTAGTTGTTGTTGAAACATCATGGGCCACTTGGCTCTAAGTTCCATACTTTGTAGCCTTCAACTCCCTTTGGTATCCCACAAAGATACATTTAAGATCCCTTAAGTTTTTCTTGCTTCATATGGGCAAAATCTAGACACCAAAGGCCCTTAAGATAGAGTAGTCTGCCGGAGCACCACTCCACATTTCCATGGGTTTTTCCAAATTGATTGCACTTGAAGGGCGTCAAATCAAACCAAACCGAAGTTATTAACATAAAAAATTATACAATATATTTTGGACTTTTAAAATAATCAATTAGGTTCTCGATTAAATCCTGTGCGAAAGAGATGCAGATTGGCCCATAGACAAGTTTGGTACATCAATTGGGTGCACCAAGACTTAATAAACATTTGTTGTGACGGTCAAAAGCCCAATGTATTCAGTTTCTCAGTACGTGGTTGCTATGCAAGTAGACGGACGGTTGGGAAAATAGTAGGGAGGGTAACAAATATATACTCTGTCCGATATATAAATATAAAAGCGTTATTAATATAAGACCTGTTGCTGATTTCGGATAGAGCCAATTAATGATTGGGATTAATATAGGATCTATTAATTACTTATTTTCTTTGATAAACTTATTACCATCTGAATAATTTTAACAAATAAGATTATTACACGGTTTAGTCAGTGTAATTGTTGAAGGAACGATTTTTTCGCTATGACTTCTCAATCATTTTCACTATTTGTTTTATTATAAATAATATCATATGTTGCATGTCTCTGTCCGGACTTAATGATATGAAAAATAGAAAGTAGTATAGAAAAACACCCAGGAGACTCGAGTATCTGAAGTTAATTGAATAAACATAGCAATGACAACATCATATAAGTAACATACTTCATGCATGATATATATATATTAACCAAAGTGCAATACACCTCACCAAACATCAAGTATTCCACGAGAGGTGCAAGCACATTGATGTTAAGCTACACTTTGTCAGGGATGTAACAGCAAAGGGGGAAGTCAAGGTGGAAAAGATATCAACACTTGACAATCCGGCAGATATGTTAACCAAGCCACTACCTCAAACGAAGTTCAGACATTGTTTGAACCTCGTGAACTTGGTACAAAGGAGATAAAGCAAGGAGACTGGAGAGCAGCAACCTACCTTTTGCAGACAAGGTGGAGATTGTTAAAGTGGAAGTGTGTCTACAAAAGATAACAGTTACTGGAAGGGATAACTGGATACCGGAAGAGGCTGGAAAACAGAAGCACTTGATATATATATAGACGTGCACTGGAAAATAGGAAGCAAGAAAAGATACACACTATTGACTCTCACTTGGGTCAACTGGAGAAACCGTAATTGAAAGAGAGAATAGAAACAGAGCCACGCAGAAGAAGAAATCGGGGGAATTGAAGAGAAGAAATACCTGGGTTTTGTAATCTCTGTTGATGTACTCTGGTAACTCTTGTATGGTGATTAATACAGTTGATGATCAATAAATTGGGGTTGTTGTTCTCCCGTGGATGTAGGCATTAAGGCCGAACCACGTAAATCTGCTGTGTGTAGTTCTTTACATTTCTTCCTGCAATTTCCTTTCTTGAATATACTGGTCTGTGATATAGATCGAAACACAGAAATCTTCATTACTGAAATAAGTGAGAGAAAGAGTTGATAGAATAATTCTCACATTACACTAACAAGTGGCGCCGTCCGTGGGAAGTAATTGAAGATTGGTGCGCCAGAAATCAAGATTCTTCAGGATCAAGAAAATGGGATCAATGAAATTCGACATTGAAAAGTTCAATGGAACCAATGATTTCGGTCTCTGGCGAATTAAAATGCGAGCAATTCTTGTTCAACAAGGGCTCGAGGATGCGCTAAAGGGAGAGGATGCAATGTCAGAAGACTCAAAGGACAGAACCCAGAAATTGGCAAAAGCACACAGTGCAATCATTTTATGCCTTGGTGACAAACCCCTTCGAGAGGTTTCAAGGGAACAATCTGCTGCTGCTATGTGGACCAAACTGGAAAGTCTCTACATGACAAAGTCCCTTGCAAATCGCTTGTACATGAAACAAAGGCTGTATTCTTTCAAGATTGGTGAAGAGAAGGGAATACCCGAGCAGATTGATGAATTCATTAAGATTTTAGATGATCTTGAAAATATTGAGGTCAAACTAGAGGATGAAGACAAGGCACTAATTCTGTTAAACTCTCTGCCAAAGCCTTATGAGAATTTTCGTGATGCGCTCTTGTATGGCAGGGAACAATCAATTTCACTGGAGGAAGTCCAGTCTGCCATACGAGCCAAGGAACTCCAGAAACAAATGAATTCCACTGTGAAGGTGGAGGGGGAGAGTCTGAACACTAGAGGGAGAACAGAGCACAGACAGAATAAGGGACCAAAACACAGATCCAGATCAAGGAGTCGGCCAAAATACAAATGCTTCATATGCCACAAAGAAGGACATTTCAAACGAAATTGTCCAGACAGAAAGAAAAGGGATTTGGAAAGGCCTAAGGACAGTGGAGAAGCATCTGTTGCTTCTGATGGATATGAGTCAGCGGAGGTTCTGAATGTTACTGATTGTGAGTCACTGAATGAGTGGATTTTAGACTCAGGATGTACCTTCCACATGTGTCCCTCAAAAGCTTGGTTTGAATCACTCCAAGAGTCTGCTTTAGGAGTGGTGATTTTAGGGAATAATAAGTCCTGCAATGTCAAGGGAATTGGGACCATACGATTGAGGACTCATGATGGACAAGATAGAATCCTACAGCAGGTGAGATATGTGCCAGAACTGAAAAGAAATCTGATCTCTTTGGGGATACTGGAAGAAAGTGGATACTCATTCAAATCAGAAGGTGGACATCTCAAGGTTCTCAGAGGATCACTTGTTGTTATGAAAGCAATCAGAAGGAACTCCCTATATATACTACAAGGAAGCACTGTTCTAGGTGGAGCCGCACACGCAGAAACTAATCTGGACAGAACTAAACTGTGGCATCAACGGCTTGGCCATGTGAGCGAAAGAGGGCTGATGGAATTATCGAGACAAAGACTGTTATGTGATGATAACATTCAGCCTCTAGAAGTATGTGAATTCTGTATCCTGGGAAAATCCAAAAGGGTGAAGTTCACCACTGGAAAACATACTACCAACAGTATCTTTGAGTATGCACACTCGGACCTATGGGGGCCGTCTAATACACCAACTCATGGAGGAGGCAGATATTTCATGACTATTGTTGATGATTATTCCAGAAGACTTTGGGTATATGTACTGAAGTCGAAGGATGAAGCTTTCAGCAGATTCAGGGACTGGTTGCAACTGATTGAAAATCAAACCGGCAAGAAACTGAAATATCTCAGAACTGACAATGGTTTGGAATACTTCTCGGACAGTTTTAATGACCTGTGTAAATCAAGAGGAATTACCAGACATAAGACAGTACCTGGAACTCCACAACAGAATGGGTTGGCGGAAAGAATGAACCGCACTTTGCTTGAAAGAGTTAGAGCAATGAGGCTCAATGCAGGACTCCCTAAAAGCTTCTGGGGTGAGGCTGTAACCACTGCAAGTTACCTAATTAATAGGTGCCCTTCGACTGCAATCAATCTCAAAACTCCAATGGAGATGTGGAGTGGGAAGCCTGCTGATTACTCCAACCTCAAAGTGTTTGGCTGTTTAGCATATGCCTACATGAAGCAAGATAAACTTGAGGCAAGGGCTCTAAGATGCATATTCATAGGTTACCCAGATGGGGTGAAGGGATATAAGGTTTGGAATCTGGAATCTAAAGGGCCCAAGTGCTTCAACAGCAGAGACATAATCTTTGATGAAACAAAGATGGGATACAAGCTAGCTGCAAGTACTGAAATGCATAGTCCTGAAAAGAAAATATCTGGATCAACTGTTGAGGTGGAGAACACAAATGACACAGAAAGTACACAGAAACTTCAATCAACCAGTTCTGATTTAGAGTCTACAACAGAGGATTCTGGAACATATTGGCTCACCAGGGATCGGGAAAGAAGGGTAATAAAGCCTGCTCAGAGATTTGGTCAAGCTGATATGATATCCTATGCACTAACAGTTGCTGAACAGATTGAAACAATTGAACCATCCTCTTATAAAGAAGCAATGAATTCGAAACAGAGGGACAATTGGTTGACAGCCATGAATGAAGAGTTGCAATCACTGCACAAAAATCAGACATGGGAACTGGTTGAAAAACCAAAAGGGGAAAGGATAATTGGCTGCAAGTGGATATACAAGCAGAAGGAGACTGGACCAGGCCAAACAGATATAAAGTATAAGGCCAGACTTGTGGCAAAGGGGTTCTCACAGGTTGAAGGGTTGGATTACAATGAAATATTTTCTCCAGTGGTTAAGCAGTGTTCAATCAGGATAATGCTGTCTCTGGTTACACAACAGAATCTGGAACTAGAGCAACTTGATGTCAAAACCGCTTTCCTACATGGTACACTTGAAGAAACCATCTTTATGGAATAGCCTGAAGGATATATCACTAAAGGAAATAAAGACAAGGTCTGTTTACTCAAGAAGTCGTTGTATGGACTAAAACAAAGTCCCAGGCAATGGTACAAAAGATTTGATGAATTCATGATGCATATTGGATTCACAAGAAGTTCATACGACAGCTGTGTGTACATAAAGAGGGATGAAAACAGTGTAAGAACAATTCTGCTCCTATATGTCGATGATATGCTCATAGCTAGCAAGGAAAAGGGCGACTTACAGGATCTCAAAAGGATACTCAGCACTGAGTTTGACATGAAAGAACTTGGAGAGGCAAGGAAAATTCTTGGGATGAACATTTCAAGGAATAGAAATGATGGGACTCTATTCCTAAACCAGGAAGGTTATGTTAAGAAAATCCTCAAGAGATTCAATATGAATGAAGCTAAGGCTGTTAGTACTCCCTTAGGACAACACCTGAAATTGTCCAGTGATCAAGCACCCACTAAAGACTCGGAAATTAATGAGATGAAGTCTGAGCCGTATGCAAGTGGGGTAGGAAGTATCATGTATGGAATGGTCTGCTGCAGACCAGACTTGTCATATGCCATGAGTGTAGTATCAAGGTTTATGGCCAATCCTGGACACTACCATTGGGAGGCACTGAAATGGGTGATGAGGTACTTAAAAGGGGCTGAAGGTTCTGGACTGTTATTTGAGAGGAAGGAACATTGGGACATGCCACTGGAAGGTTTTGTGGACTCTGATTTTGCTGGGAATGTGGACACAAGAAAGTCCTTAACAGGCTTTATATTTACTCTCTATGGTACAACAATCAACTGGAAGGCAACTCTCCAGTCAGTAGTAGCACTTTCTACAACAGAGGCCGAATATATAGCCATGACAGAGGCAGTTAAAGAAGCAATGTGGTTAAAAGGGATACTGGGGGAATTTGGAATTAAACAGGACAGTGTAACTGTGTACTGTGATAACCAAAGTGCAATACACCTCACCAAACATCAAGTATTCCACGAGAGGTGCAAGCACATTGATGTTAAGCTACACTTTGTCAGGGATGTAACAGCAAAGGGGGAAGTCAAGGTGGAAAAGATATCAACACTTGACAATCCGGCAGATATGTTAACCAAGCCACTACCTCAAACGAAGTTCAGACATTGTTTGAACCTCGTGAACTTGGTACAAAGGAGATAAAGCAAGGAGACTGGAGAGCAGCAACCTACCTTTTGCAGACAAGGTGGAGATTGTTAAAGTGGAAGTGTGTCTACAAAAGATAACAGTTACTGGAAGGGATAACTGGATACCGGAAGAGGCTGGAAAACAGAAGCACTTGATATATATATAGACGTGCACTGGAAAATAGGAAGCAAGAAAAGATACACACTATTGACTCTCACTTGGGTCAACTGGAGAAACCGTAATTGAAAGAGAGAATAGAAACAGAGCCACGCAGAAGAAGAAATCGGGGGAATTGAAGAGAAGAAATACCTGGGTTTTGTAATCTCTGTTGATGTACTCTGGTAACTCTTGTATGGTGATTAATACAGTTGATGATCAATAAATTGGGGTTGTTGTTCTCCCGTGGATGTAGGCATTAAGGCCGAACCACGTAAATCTGCTGTGTGTAGTTCTTTACATTTCTTCCTGCAATTTCCTTTCTTGAATATACTGGTCTGTGATATAGATCGAAACACAGAAATCTTCATTACTGAAATAAGTGAGAGAAAGAGTTGATAGAATAATTCTCACATTACACTAACACTTTCAAAACGTTTGATATATCCGATGAATTGAATCCAGTAGTTCAATTTGTTACTTGTTTGAGTTGAGTTGCATCAATTTGGATACGCATAAAAACCACAAAAGAGAGTTTTGTTTTAGGACTGTTCCAGATACATCAGCTTTGACTCGACTGAACTTTTTGACGGAACTTATCATAGATCCAAGCTCTTCTAGAGTAATCTATGATCGAAATGAATATCTACCCCTTCCATGAGTCATAGTTTTTGAAGGGCCCCATAAATCTGTATGTGCATACTCAAAAGGTTTGGTAGTGGTGTGTTTACCCTCAGCAAATTGTACTCTCTTAGCTTTAGCTAACTCTATTAGTCCTCTCTCAACGACGTGACCAAATTTTAGGTGCCAAATTTTTGGCTTATCTAGGCTGTTCTGTATGTGCCTCATACTATGGTGCTACCTTGAAGGAAATATAGAGAGTGCTTTCTAACACCTTTCATTACAGTTTGTGAGCCTTTAATTATTTTCATATATCCGTTAAGATTTAAATGAATACCCATTGGATTCCAGCGTGCCAATCAAGTTTCTTTTAAGTTGAGGAATGTACCTCACTTGTTTGAGAGTTATGTCCATGCCATCATGCATCCTCAATTTGATAGAACCTAATCTTTAATTTTTACAGGATTTGTTGTTACCTAGCAGCACAAGACCTTCATCTGCCTCTGTTAGATTTTCGGACCAAGATTTATTTGGACACATGGAATGACAGCCCGTGTCAAGAATCCAATCACTGCTTGACTCATTTTCTGATACAAGCAGTGCCTCAGCAGATTCATAAGCATCTCAGACAACACCAGCTTCTGCACTTTCACTCGATTTCTCTTCTCAGGAAAATCTCTTCTGAAATGGCCTTCTTTATGGCATTGAAAACAATTGAACTTCACTTTGCTCTTGGATCTTTATCTATACTTCCTTTCTTTTTTTCAGTCCTCTTTTCTAATCTTCCTCTCACATTTAGGATTTCCCCTCGGGGTTGCCCTTGAATCTTTTTCTTGGCTTGTACAGCTGACTGCATTCCTCTAAAGATATTGACTAGTTCTTCCCATATAGCACCACATCCTTAAAGTTTTCATATGACTTTGGAAGTGCATTGAGTAGAATCAATGCTTTTATCTTCACTTTTTTCTTTATCAGTTGCAAATGATCTATCATCCGTCTTCAACTCGTCCTGCAGCCCTTGCTGAATTAAGATCACTCGCATCTTTATCCTCCATAAATTGAAATCGTTCTTTCCCGTGAAGTTGCAAATGATCCATCATCCTAAAAGTTTTCATGGTTCCCATCTCTATGTTCGGTTCCCACAGTCGGACGCCAGTTGTTAATGAATTCATCGAGCAATCTTGGTTTTTGTAGATTAGAGAATTGAAAGAATAGTGCAAGAAAGAAAAAATACAGATGGTTTACGTGTTGTTCGGCCAAGATTACCTCCTTCCACGGGAGAGCAGCAACTTCTTGATTCAAAGCGAGTTAAAGAAGGCTTTCAAGAACAGAGGATTTCAATCTAAGATCACTTTTCTCTCTTCCTCCCTCGTTCCTATCGCCTGTCGTCCTTTTTTAGTGCTTTGATTTCCTGAAGGTCGTGCGTGTTAATCTCACCGCTTCCTCCAAATATATGTATAAATTCCTTGATCAGCGAGTGTTCCCGGTTGCCTTTTTCCAGCCAGAGCAGTTTCACTTGAGCTTATCCAACTGAACTTGGAGTCTCTTTATCTTTAACCGTTGCCTTTTATGAAAAAGTTTAGCGCTAACATTTTATATAGGTCCGAGACTTCTTGGTACATACAGGTTTTAAATCGAGGGATATGCACTAGTAGACATGATCCTTATATAACGGACTAACTCACCGAGCATATCCCACAATATTTCAGTGAGAATACGCTCTACACGATAATCGAATCCGTGAAGTTGAAGAACGTATTCTCACATCACCCTAAGTTACCAACTCGTCTGTAGGGGGCACCGTGTCCTTTTATAATATTATTTGTGCCGCAACATGTTTATGTACTTTCAGTTCCAAATAATCCGTATACCATCTTTATATATTCTTGTATCGGTTGAACTTTATTTGACTTTGTTTATATATAATGATTAAATATCTTAAAAGGGATATTTTTTGGCGATAATTAGATCTTAATGATCATGCGTTGTATAATTGGAGATTCCCGTATGTACGTGAATTTAGCTTAATGGTGACATGTATTTAAACACTTGTTATTGTCATTATTGTAGGATCCCCAAATACTTTCTTTCAACTCTTTTTCCCTTTTCTTCATTCTTTTACTAATAAAAAAAATGAAGGAAAGTGCAAGTGAACATAAGGATAGAGCTGTTAAAATGGGTTGTGCTCGTCATGGTTGACTTGTCCCGTCAAGTGATTTAATTGGGCTGGCCTGGAATATTATCATCTGAATTAGAAGTGGCCCTAAACGGGCAGCACAAATGGGTTGTGTGTCGAGGCAATGCGGGTCATAGCGGGCCAGGGTTAGCCCGTGAGATGGAATGAGAAAATTGCTATGTAATTTATAGATTATTTGTGGGAAGGTTGATATATATACATATATATAAATTTGATGAATTATAAGGATTTTAATTTTATTTTTTGAAAATTTTTTAGTAAGCCAACCGGTCTAACCTATAATCCTTCTTGGGTTGAGCACGGATGGCGGGCTTGTGTTATATTGGTTCACCCCGTCATGGGTCAACCCGTCTGAGAACTCTACTTGTGGAAAAAGATTATCCGTTAAACTATCAAATTTATACTTAAATAATATATATATCTTTTAATAATAACAAATAAAAAACAAAACAATGGGCAAGAGGACTCAGGATTAATCATCTAATATAGATCTGGCCACGAGGCTGTTTAGCCCGCGATCCGACCGTACCCAGATCTGGACCGGGGTCAACGGGTTTGACCCGAAACCAGACCCGAACCATGGGATATACGGGCCGGTTAAAGGTTGCGGATTCCAGAACCGTCGACCCACCGATTCCGGCCCGGAACCGGAGTCGCGGGTCGACCTTAATATTAAAAAATTAAAAACAAAAAGAAAATGGTCGACCTGTCGATCCGGGCCGGGTCTGAACTGATGGGTCGGACGCAGGCGGGTCTACCGTTGTTGTATAAAAAAATATAACCGCCGACCCGTCGATTCAGACCTGGCCCAGACCGGCGGGTCGACCGTTTTCTCAAAAAAAATTTATCTATAAATATACCTACTCCTTTCAATTCTTTCGCACCAACTTACTCTCAATCTTCTATCTCAATCTCATATTACTATTTATCAATTTCTTAATTTTTTAAACTCTTCCGATAATTTCTTTAGCTCTCCTAAATCCCTAATTTATTATTCTTTTAATCTTTCAACTATATACTACATTGTAAATTATGGAAATGCCCACTTTCTATCTTCAATCAGCCTCATCTAAAACAAAAAATGCCCACTTTCTATCTTCAATCAGCCTCATCTAAAACAAAACAAATGACAAGGAATGCAGCTGCAACAATAAAATGTGAGTCACTGCTATTATTTTTCAAGGAGGAATAGGAAATATCATTCTGACAAAAGCACAGAAAGTTCTACTCCCGGAAAAAATATGTATCCTTGTTGATGTGGATGTCATGACACCTTTTTGAAATCCTTCTGATTACAGTGGTTTTCATAGATTGGTAAATATCTTTGCCATGCTTGTATAGGTCAAGTTTTTATTACCATGAAAAGTTACAAATGCAGAGATTAAAT
The DNA here is from genome assembly GCA_001598015.1 of Dorcoceras hygrometricum. Lineage (NCBI taxonomy): Eukaryota > Viridiplantae > Streptophyta > Magnoliopsida > Lamiales > Gesneriaceae > Dorcoceras > Dorcoceras hygrometricum. The sequence goes on from KQ986737.1 coordinate 128,202, forward strand.
GATATGGAAGTGGTGTCACAATCTAATTTTGTTATGCATCAACTGTGCGTCACAAAAGACAAAATGAAATGGCTCAGAAAGAAGGAACCTTTTCTCATTTCCAGACAAGAATATCATCACCTTTCAGCTGTATTTCAGAGAATTCTCAGTGGCTGTACATAGCAGAAATTCGTGTATAGAATTTTAGCACTGGATGAATTTTTTATTTTTTTTTGGTCTATAACTGTTTGTGCTAAAAAATTATAAGCCCAAATGAAAAGGCCCAATCAGCAGAAGCCCAACTCGTTGGTAATCAGGTCCGCTCCACAGAAGATAGGAATTGAGCGCCAAATCAGTTAGAAGACGTGAGACATGGCCCAGAACGTGGGAACATGGGAGAAACTCCCCAAAGAGAGGATAAAAGGAGACGCTGGACAGTAGAAAAAAATCATCAACACTCTACACAAAAACTCAGCACAAAAGTCTGCACAACTTACTGTCAATTCTCAGCAAATTTATCATTCAAATTTACTAGTTTCATTAGGCTTTCTGCATTTCAATTCAACTTTTCGACTTTGTTTTTATTATTATATTCTTGTAAACATCCTACATTCTTGTTGAAAATACAAATCAATGTCAGGAGTTTATTCCTATGAATTTCAATTTGATCATTTTTACCTTTCGGTATCATATCGTTTAGGAGATTATAACTGACGGTCAAGTTTAGTTCCTATTTTCGTTTTGATTTTAGAAGTTAGATATTTTACACTTTTTTACACGAATTGGCGCACGAGCGCCTGGCACGCCCAGCAATTCGCAAAATTACACAAACACTATCATGTAGAGCCTCAATGACGTTTCGAGTAGTGAGGACTAATCAGTACAACCAAGACCTCGGACCTATCCACTCGACAAATGGTAACCACTTGGAAAGTCCGAACGAGGGTAGTTCGATAGATCACCGGGTCACTATCCATCTGCATGCTCAGAACATCACAATATTTCCTACCAATGAAACATGGTACTTCACATCGCAGATGCTAGTCTCAAGCTCGGGCGGCCTTATCCTCATTTTG
>KQ986739.1:40469-58346 GCA_001598015.1 Dorcoceras hygrometricum
CATGGTACAACTATGAGATATGGCAAATGGATGTGAAAACTGCGTTCCTTAATGGAAACATTAATGAAGAGATCTATATGACGCAGCCTGAGGGTTTCACATCTGTTGGAAGCGAGCATAAGGTATGCAAGCTTCAGAGATCGATCTACGGTCTCAAACAAGCATCACGAAGTTGGAACCTGAGATTCGATTAAACAATTAAGGAATTTGGTTTCATCAAGAATCCCGAGGAGCCATGCGTATACAAGAAGGTAGTTAAAAGCGCTGTGACATTCCTCGTACTTTATGTTGATGACATTCTACTCATTGGGAATGATGTAGGAATGCTGCAGTCAACTAAAGTATGGTTATCTAGTAGATGTTCGATGAAGGACATGGTGAAGCATCCTATATTCTTGGAATACAGATCTATCGGGATAGATCTAAACGGATGCTCGGACTCACCCAAGCTACCTACATCGATACCATACTTAAGAGGTTCTCTATGGAAGAGTCCAAGATAGGACACCTACCTATGTGCCACGGGGTCACTCTATCCAAGTCTATGTGTCCAAAGACTGATGAGGAGATAGAGAGTATGACACGTGTGCCATATGCCTCGGCAATAGGTAGTATTATGTATGGCATGATCTCGACTAGACTGGATGTCGCATATACTCTGAGAGTCACGAGCCGCAACCAGGCCAACCCCGGCCAATTATATTGGAAGGCTGTGAAGGATATTCTTAAGTACTTACGAAGGACTAAGAGTATGTTCATGGTCTATGGGGGCGGTGAACTGAAACTGGAAGGCTACACTGATTCTAGCTTCCAGTGTGATGTGGATGATTCGAAATCAACCTCTGGATTTGTATTCATGCTCAATGGTGGTGTTGTCTCTTGGAAGAGTTCCAAGCAAGACACCATCGCGGATTCAACCACTGAGGCTGAGTACATCGCAGCATCAGCTGCTGCTAAGGAGGCCGTTTGGATAAGGAATTTCGTCCAAGAGTTGGGAGTCATTCCTAATGGAGTTGGTCCAGTCCCGGTGTACTGCGACAACACGGGTGCCGTTGCGCAAGCAAAGGAGCCTAGGTATCATCAAAGATCCAAACACTTACTGAGGAAATACCACATACTCCGGGATATTGTGGCTAGAGGTGATATAGCAGTTGAGAGAGTCGCCTCTGCGGACAACGTTGCTGATCCACTTACGAAGCCCTTGCCAGGACCGTTGTTTGAAAAACATCGCGAAACACTGGGACTGTGTCTGATGAGTAGTTGGCTTTAGGGAAAGTGGGAGATTGTTAGAGTAGATGCCCAACTAGCCAACTTGTGGCGTGTGGGTTCATAGACTCTTGTATATGACAATCTTTATATATGATATTCGCATTTATTCATATGGCATTCTTTACTTTCATTGAGTTGTATGATGATTAACAATTGCGTTGAGTAAAGACCTAGAATACACTAAACTGTATGTTAGATGTGATAGTGGGTATGACGGCTATCATGAAACACATCTAATAGTCACTGTGTATTCTGAACATGTTCCTAGTCGATTGGGCCGTCAAAATGAGGATAAGGCCGCCCGAGTTCGAGACTAGTATCTGCGATGCGAAGTACCATGTTTCACGGTAGGGAACATTGTGATGTTCTGAGCATGCAGATAGATAGTGACCTGGTGATCTATCGAACTACCCTCCTTCGGACTTTCCAAGTGGTTACCATTTGTCGAGTGGATAAGTCCGAGGTCTTGGTTGTACTGATTAGTCCTCACGACTCGAAACGTCATTGAGACTCTACATAATAGGCGTCTCACTTTGACCCGTTTGCCGACTCACTTGGGGTCATCAGGCGGCGGGATTGGGTGAGACCCCGATGCATGTAGAAGTCGATGCATCGTTGTCGAGGATTCACCGCTCACAGACATGCGTGGATATCCTATGCTATCTAAGGGGATAATAGTGTATAAATCTCTGGCCAGAGTACTAGAAGTGTTTTAGGTAAATGTTTTTACCTAGTTACACTCGCGATGTCACTATTCGATCTCCAAGATGTACCCATAGCTATCGCATCTATAGCGACTCTCGATTTACCAATGGTCGTTGATTTGATCGGGATATATGGATTGAAAGGACCGTACTGTACGCTAACCACGACCAACTGGTTCTTGCAGGCACTATCAGTGATACCTAGGGGATCATGGGGCGATGTTGCTAGACGCTCTTACCATGATCCTATGGGCAAGTCCGGAATTGTGATTCCGCAGCCACAATGGTTGTGGGCCCACGGCTAGCTGTATCCCTGAACCATTGAGGGTCACACAAGTACTGGATTCGAGATTCCCGCACGGATACTCAGCTCAATGTGTTGAGCATACGAAGAGGATTTTGGGGTGTGCGACTTCCTAAAAGTCAACAGAGGTCAAATCGTGATTTGCCGATGTTGAGGGGCAAAACGGTCATTTTTCACCGGGGTTCTGAAAAATGGTTTTTCATATAATAGTATTCAGTTTTGGAAACTGAGTCGATCGGTCCGATCTGATCGGCGATCGGAGTTATAATGAAGTCTCGGTGATGGGGATGAACTGAATGTTCATCCGTTGGACCCGGGCCCATTGGGCCGGTCCAAGTCCATCTTTAATTCTATTTAATATAGCTTAAGCCTAGACTTCATAACTTAACACTTGACTTAATACACCCGGGCCCATTGGGCCGGTCCAAGTCCATCTTTAATTCTATTTAATATAGCTTAAGCCTAGACTTCATAACTTAACACTTGACTTAATACTCTACACTAAACCCTAAACCTAGCAATAAGCGCCGCCTCCCTCCTCTCTCTCATGCCGCCGCCGTCGCCGCCGTTTTGCTAGAATTTGTTCCGACCAATCTTGACGAGGAGAATCCGTCTGCGCCGATCTCGTCAGGCCTTCTAGTGCAGGCTAACGAAGGAGTCTCGTCTCCGGTCATGGACCTGATTGACGTAGTCTACCGCAATCTACCGTGAAGTGCCGGTTTCCTCGAGAAACTGGTCGGAGCCAGGCACGAGTTGCCAGCAAGGTATTCCATTAAACGCCCTATGAATGTCATAGATTTGTGTTTGTTTTAACTGTATTGATAGTCTCCCGGCATAATTTTTGTTCTTCCGCTGCCTCGCCGGGATACGTGATCCGGATCCACCATGGCATCCCCAACACCTTTACGTCGTCGTTTTGAATTGTTTCGTGTAACCATTCGCTGGTGTTTTTTTAAGGAATCTGTTACCAGCTTTTGGTTCCTTCGCAAGAGAAATCTGTTGTCAGCTGGTGGAACACTGCGGCGTCGTTTTGTTTAGTTGGAACGGTGTCGTTTTGATGCTACTTTGCAAATGCAACGCCTGGTGGTTGCTGCTGGTTTTGTCAAGAGGAAAATCTGGTTTCTGTTGAAAGCAACGACTGGTATCTATTGTGAGATACCTAATGTTCACGATGTCTGGTTATTTTGAGAACAGCAGCAGTTGGATTGAGATATATATATAGATAAGTGTTGATCGACACTTAGAATTATTCTGAACCCGATATTTCTTATCTCCATATCCAAACCCTCGTTTTAGCTACTGTTCACCGTGACTTTTCTCCGTCGATTGCCCCCGCTTCCCACCGTTATTTTGAGTGAACTTGGTGGCGCTGGATTCCTTGTGAGTTTCTCTACCGATTGTTACCCATTTGAGGCTGTATAAAGACCTTGGGGAGGATCGCGAAGTTGCCGCTTTCTTAGTGTAGTGGAACCCGTTAATTCTCCACTAATTTCAGCTTCTGGGTAAGCATTTTTCCTACCGTTCTAAGCTTAGTATTGACTGTAGTACTTTGTTTAGTAGAACTGGATTGAGTTCTTGGCCGTAGGAATTTGTATGTTGAGGTTCAGATTTGAGTTAGATATGAACTAAGAAGGATATGCCTTGTACAGATTTCAGCTTCCAGGAACTTCCTTGTGGTTGGACGTGACCAGCGAAGGGTAGAATTGTGCAGGAAGAAACTGCCGTTCCTTGGTAATTATCTGTTCAGGTAGAAATAAGCAGTTGAAGTTACGAATTGAGCAGATTTAACAGCTTTGAGCGCGGACATGGCTGTAATTGATGTTATGAAATCTGCTGATTTGATGATATGAAATTACGTGAATCAGTTTGTTGAATTGACTGAGTTTTATATTCTGCATTCACGTGTTAATATTGTATGCATTGTGAATTGATTATTGATTGACATACATGCATACATCTTGAGCCTGATTGACAGATTGATTGATGACCTGATTGAAGCCACGTTGTGACTGGCCGACTGATGAGTTGTGCCTGAAAAGTCCAACGTTATCATCGGAGTGGTGACTACCGGATTCGAGTGTCTACCACAGAGCTGCGATGGGTTGACGGGCTCTGAAGATCCCGGACCGATGATTTCCCCGGTTGATACACCGTGCGGGTATAGAGGCTGTCTGAGATGATTTTTCCAGTTGATATACTGGTCTAGCTATCCGATACTTGATAGCCTTCATGCATTTCATAGAATTGATTTATAGCATGTGCATGATTAGCTGTTTTGATAGCTCTTCGTACTGAGGCTTGAACTCGTATTTATTTTCCTGCTTTTGTGTTGTTTGGGTCTGTGTTACCCAATTGTAGGATCTTCAGGTAACCAAGCTGGACAGAGTGGAGCGCCAGCTGTTCGATCCCCATTTCCCATTCTACTTCTATTATGTATTGAAGGGAATGCCCCGTGTTTTTATTTATTGGGGATCTGTATTTGAATTGAGAATTGTCGTTACCTGTTTTATATGAGTTTGAGTCAACTCGTATTTTGAGTATTGATATTTTGAATGTATGTTTTGAGTTCAGGCCCGTATTATTCCGAAAAAATTTTAAGCATTGTTTTTACGCTTCCGTGATTATGTGCTTAATTGTGCTCTAATCTTGTGTGATTAGCACGGGGCCTGACATGCCTTGTCTTTGATTTTCCTGCACGAGTGTTGTTTGACACTGGAGCATCGCATTTGTTTATTTCTGATGCATTTGTGGTCGAGCATGGCCTGCATACCACTTCTTTGCGCTATGTTGTGTGTGTTTCTACTCCTAGCGGTGCGAGATTGTACTCCCAAGAGGTTTTGTTGAACAGCGTTCTGTGATTTGGTGAGCATGTGCTAGTAGCGAATTTTTTTCATTTGATGTTGTGGGTTTTCGACTGCATAGTGGGAATGGACGTGTTGTCCAGCTATAGGGCCTCCGTGGATTGTTTCCATGGGATCGTGCGTTTTAGGCCTCAGTCCGGTGAGAAATGGAATTTCTACGGTGCTGATTTCCAGTCAAAGATTCCGTTGATCTCAGCGATGGAGATGTTCAGCTTGTTTTCGGCGGAGAACACTGGTTTTATGATTTATGCGTTGGATGCATCTTCTTCTTCGCTTGTGCAGCTCAGTGACGTTCCAGTGGTGCGCCATTTTCCTGATGTGTTTCCGGAGGAGATTCCTGGTTTTCCTCCGAAGAGGAAGATTGACTTTAGTATTTAGTTGGTGCCTGGAACAGCTCCGATTTCACATGCACCATATCGTTTAGTGCCTGCAGAGTTGAGAGAGCTCAAGGTCCAATTGGATGATTTGCCAGAAAAAGGTTTTATCAGACCTAGTATGTCGCCGTGGGGAGCGCCTATCTTGTTGTCAAGAAGAATGATGGAACAATGAGAATGTGCATTGACTTTCGTCAGCTAAACAAAGTTACTGTTAAGAATAAGTACCCGTTGCCGAGGATCGACGACTTGTTTGACCAGTTGCAAGGTTCTGCAGTGTATTCGAAGATCGATCTACGTTCAGGGTACCATCAGTTGAGAGTTAGAGATCAAAATGTTGCGAAGACTGCTTTTCGTACTAGGTAAGGGCACTTTGAGATTCTGGTAATGCCTTTCGGATTGACCAATGCTCCTGCAGTCTTCATGGATTTGATGAACCGAGTCTTCCGAGAGTTTATAGATCAGTTTGTGATAGTGTTCAATAACGACATCTTGGTGTATTCTAAGACTCCTTAGGAGCATAAGAAGCATTTGAGAGTTGTGCTTCAGACATTGAGAGACTCGCAGCTGTATGCTAAGTTATCTAAATGCGAGTTTTGGCTAGATCGCGTCGTGTTTCTAGGTCATGTGATTTCAGCGGATGGCATTTCTGTGGATCCCAGTAAGGTAGATGCTGTTTCGAACTGCGAGCGACCTAGGAATGTGTCTGAGGTTCGTAGTTTCTTGGGTCTGGCTGGCTATTACCGTCGTTTATAGAACGTTTCTCTAGTATAGCTAGGCCGATGACTTAGTTGACTCAGAAAGACAAGCGGTTCGTATGGACTGAGCAATGTGAGTATGCTTTTCAATTGCTCAAGGAGAAGTTGACAACTGCACTTGTGTTGGCTTTGCCATCTAGTTCAGGTGGCTACGTCGTGTGTTCCGATGCTTCACTCAATGGATTGGGCTGTGTGTTGATGTAGTACGGTCGAGTCATTGCGTATGCCTCGTGGCAATTGAAACCGCACGAGACTCGATACCCAGTTCATGATCTGGAGCTAGCAGCTGTGGTCTTTGCGTTGAAGATTTGGCGCCATTATATGTATGGCGAGCAGTTCGTGGTGTATTCGGACCACAAGAGTTTGCAGTATCTGTTTTCGTAGCCTGACTTAAATATGAGACAGCGTAGATGGATGGAGTTGCTGAAGGATTTTGATTCGAGATTAAATACCAGCCTGGGAAAGCGAATGTAGTTGCTGATGCGTTGAGCAGGAAGGCTCCAGAAAAGATGCTTGCGTCATTGTATATTTCTAAGGACTGTGAGCATCTTAACACTACTGGTTGGAGGTTTTACCCGGCTGAGGACTATGTGGTGGTTTCTTCTTTCCAAGTTGAGCCACAGATCATTTCGAGAATTAGAGCCGCTCAAAGGACAGATCCTTCCATCCATGAGATAAAGTTGAAGGTTAGGGTTGGTCAACTTGAGGACTATTCTGTTTCGTCCGATGGTTGTTTGCGTTTCCGTGGTTGGTTGGTTGTGCCCAATCTAATAGATATTCGGGAGGAGATCCTTAGAGAGGCACATTGCAGTAAACACAGTGTCCATCCTGGTGCACGGAATATGTACCATGCGTTGAAGCCGCACTTCTGGTGGGCTGGTTTGAAGAGTGACGTTGCTGGTTTCGTTTCTCGTTGCTTAAACTGTCAGCAGGTTAAGGCTGAAAGGATGAGACCTGGTGGTCTGTTGCAGAGTTTGGAAGTGCCCCAATGGAATTGGGAGCACATAGCGATGGATTTTATGACGCATTTGCCTCGTTCCAGCAGAGGTTGTGATACGATTTGGGTTGTAATCGACAGATTGTCGAAGTCTGCACATTTTATCCCCTATGGGATGATGTTCTATTTGAAGAAAATGGCAAAACTATACGTAGATTTTGTGGATAGATTTCACGGTCTGCCTGTTTCGATCGTTTCAGACCGATATCCAAGGTTTATTTCCAGGTTTTGGATTGCAAGCAGCTTTGGGTACCAGATTGGCTATGAGTACAGCTTATCACTCCCAGACATATGGTCAATCTGAGATAACTATCCAGACGTTGTAGGATATGTTAAGAGCTGTTGTGATGGATTTTGATGGTAGTTGGCAAGACGCGTTGTCTTTAGTTGAATTTTCTTACAATAACAGCTACCAAGTGACGATTGGTATGGTGCCGTTTGACGCTTTGTATGGCAGGAAGTGCAGATCGCCAGTATGTTGGGAAGAAGTGGGGGAGAAGCAGCTTTCTTCCCCAGATTTTGTGCAGCAAATGAAAGATCATGTGGATCTGATTCGTCAGCGGATGAAAGCTGCCCAGGATCGCCAAGCCAGTTATGCGAATAGGAGGCATAGACCTCTAGAGTTTCAGGTTGGTGATCTCGTTTTCCTTAAAGTTTCTCCGTTTCGTAGTGTTATGCGCTTTGGACACAAGGAAAAGTTAGCCCCTTGTTATGTTGGACCGTATGAGATTGTTGAGAGGATTGGCCCTTTGGCGTATCGGCTGTTGTTGCCACCCGAATTATCTTCTCTACATGATGTCTTTCATGTTTCCATGTTGAGGAAGTATGAGCCAGATCCTTCTCATGTGTTGCGAACAGACGAGGTAGAGCTTGATCAGACGTTGAATTACGTTGAGTGTCCCTTACAGATTTTGGACCGTAAGGAGAAACAGTTGAGGAACAAGACCATTCCCTTAGTGATGGTTCAGTGGAGCAAACATGGTAGAGAGAAAGCTACTTGGGAACTGGAAGAGAAGATGCAACGTGAATGGCCGCATCTGTTTGCGTGAGTGTTGCATCAAATTCAGTAGTTGTTTGCCCAATTATCTTGAACTCTTGGCAGTGGCATGAGTTCTGCTGTTTGTTTTTTGGACTTGTTGATTTCGAGGACGAAATCGTGTTTTAGTGGGGGAGAGATGTGAGACCCGAGTATTCGTTGAGCAGATTAGTCTTCGATGAATCGGGATTGAACCAGCTGTTTGTCGATGTGCTTGGTGTAGTCATCAGATGTCGTTAAGTGTTAGAATCAGTGGTTGGAAAGATATCAGACATTGCGTGAAAGACGTCTGTTTTGAATATCGGGTGTTGGATCAGCCGTGAGTGATCGCGTCCAGATGTTGGTCTTTCAGATGTTGTGTATCAGGTGTGTTAGTTGTCAGATGTCGTGTGGAGATGTCTAGTTCAGCTGTTGGTCAGTTGGTAGCGATCGTATTCAGCTGTTCCTGTAGTTGAGCGATCGTATTCGCGTGGAGATGTCAACGCGAGTCAACGTTCCTGTAGTTGAGCGATCGCGTCAGCTGTTGGTGTATCAGATGTTGCGTTTGGGTAGGAATCAGCAGCAATGCTGACGTGGATTTCAGATTTTGTACTGTAGCGTGAGGCAGAAACTACGTCGTTTAGTTAGGTTGGAACGACAGCGTTTTTGATTAGCGCTAAGAGATTCAGCAATTGGTGAGTTAGCGCGTATTTCACTGTTGCGAGATCAGCTGTTGGATTGTTTTATCAGCTGCTTGTTTGTTGATTAGCTGTTGGTAGCGAGGTGACGTGTTCCTCTGCGACGTCTTTTGGATAAGTTGGTGCGACGTCATTTTGTTTAGTTATTCGCTGTTTAGCGATAGGCAAAAGCTGATGCGAGATTTCAGCTGCTGGTTGGGAATATTAGTTGCGACGACTGTTTTGTTGATGGAATCTGTTCCTGCTGCTACCAGCTGTTGAGTAGTATATTTATTAGAAGACTTGGTCTTCGATTTGGCATGAGATCCCATACATAGAAATATTTTTCCCGATTTCTCAATCTCTGTCGCGAACCATAAGCACTGTTCACCGTAGCTTTCAGCCGTCGATTCCCGTCGTTTCCCATCTTTGTTTTGAGCAAGACCGGTGGCGCTGCACTCCTTGAGAGTTGCTCTTTCGATTGATACCACTTTTGGAAGCTGTGGTAGGCTGGAAGTAGGATCGCGAAGCAGCACCAGTAGCCGTGCGTTTGCTGTTTCAGGTAGCGCTTCGATTTATTGATAAGATCTTACCTCGAGCGTTTGTTTAAGCTTCCTGTTGAGTTAGATATGTAGTATAATTGCTGGTTTGAGTTGTAGCTCCCAGCCGTGAGTTCTGTGTTTAGCGTCCCTTGAGAATTATGCTTTGTTGCTTCGTTCAGGTTATATATCAGATTTCTCGGGACCCCGTTTGTGGTAATTGTTGCACAGAATATCGAGGTATGGATTTGGAGCTTGTAATTCAGCGTGGTTATGGATTGGATAATTTGTGAGGTTGCTGTTTGTGTGAATTTTCGTGTATGATTGATGTTGCATATGTTTTATGCTATCTGTTGTATTAGCTGTTGCATACACGCATATTCCATTCAGCTGTTGCAGCCATGCCTTGTTGTTGTTGCTATGTTTCTTACCAGGATGCGAGGGCGAGCGGCAATACCGCACTCTCATCTCCCTGCTAGGATTTGTTAGTCCCTATGCGCCGAGTGGTAACTACCACAGTTCATAGGTTGGGCAACGGCAGGTTGAGCTGTTGATGCATCTGGTAAGGGTGTGCGAGTAGGGGTGAGTGGGTAGCGCCCACATGTCCTACACACACCGTGGCCACATATCTTCTGCAGATTTTGTTGAGCTATGTTTCAGTTCCTTGGCTCCCTTCTTTGGTTGTAGCCTTCGGCTTCTGTCCCGTGCCTCATGCATAGCATCTGCATTTTATCCTTGCTGTTTACTGCTGTTTTATAGTTGCTCTCCGTACTGGGGTTTGACCCCATGTCCCTATGGGGCTTGGTTTGTTTTGTTTGCTTGTTGTTGTTCAGGGTTTCCAGGTTACTCAGCTGGACGTGGAGTTGGCCCGGATGGAGGTGCCCCAGGAGGTGCTTAGAGTGTCCCAGTTATGTATAGTATTTATATGCACTGGTATCACTGCGGGTGGGATGTCCCGGGTGATGCTTAGACTTATATATCTAGTAGTCTATCAGTACTTGTGTTGTATTCAGTTGTGGTTGTTGTCAGGTACTTGGTGCATGTTTTATGCTATGCTGGTTTATTGTGGCTTGTAGCCCTTGCTTGTTGTTCAACTGGGATTATTTTGAGTATTGTCGTATTTTAAATTATATTGTTTTAAACCGTCAGGCCAAAAGCAAAAATTTTAATCACTTTTTAGTTGCTTCCGTTTGTTTTCGCGTGGTTTATCTCTGATGTGAGCACGAGGCCTGACACCATCCTGTAAGGAGCTTTGGATATTGGTTGCGTACTTGGCATTAATTCAATACTGAACTCTATTTCTCGCACCAGATGCAAACCTGGAAGTTCATCCGGGAAAACATCGGCAAACTCTTGTACCACTCGTATATCTGTCAATGCGGGACCACATTTCAATACATCTACTGCATAAATAAAAAATCCTTCTGCCCCTTTCTGCAACAGACAGGTCATAGATAATATGGATATTAAAGGGATCTTAGCTCTAGAACCCTTACCGTAGAATTTCCATTCATTAGCCATCTCTGGTTTGAATCTCACCACTTTCTGGAACAATCCACGGTCGTCCTATACTTGGTTAATACGTCTATGCCAATAATACAATCGAAATCTGATAACCCAAGTACTATACAATCCAAATCTATCTCATTTCCGTCATATAGGACACAATGTCTAATCACTCTAACAGATACCAGGCCTTCACCCAAAGGTGAAGAAATAGCAACAACATCAGACAATGGCTCAGACGATAAAGAATGCAACGTAGCAAATCTCTCAGATATGAATGTATGAGATGCACCTGTATCTATCAAAACATAAGCAGGATAACCATAAAGAAAGCAATTACCTGCTATTACATCGTCAGGTGCTGCCTGAGCCTGTTCCTCAGTAAGTGCAAATACTCGGGCCTGTTGCCTCTGAGGTTGAGTCACGGCCTGGCTTCCCCCTGGTTTAGTCTGTTTCTGAGGCTGAAATGAATGCACTGATTGCCTTTCCACCTGGGGTACTGATCGAGAATCACTAGCACCAGTTGCTCTTTGAGGACATACTTTGGCATAATGTCCAGGTTGACGACAAACATTGCAATTCCCTGATACTCCTCGACATTGATCAGTAGCACATCGTCCACCACACTTACCACATACGCTCCTGACTCATTAGATCTCTGACTGAAACCAAATTTCCTCTAGCCACTAGAACTAGAAGAACTAATGCCATACTTCTTGAACTGTTTACCTTTAGCCCTAAATCTAGAATCCTTTCTGCCACTGCTTCCACCCTCAAATCTGAAAGATGGTTGCTGAAGCGATGGCGGATTCTGTGGTACAGCTGCTGGTACTGACTGTTGAGGTGGATTAGGAATGAAAGGTGCTCCTCTCTGTGTCAACATCCTGCTTCCGCTCCCTTTGCTCTATTCAGTGCATCCGCAAAGGTATTGGGTCGTCCACTATTTACCAATGTAAACACATTTGGATTTAAGCCATTGATAAACTGATCGGCCATGGCTTCATCACTTGCAGATACATGTGGGGCGAATTTCAATAAACTAGAAAATTTGGCCACATATTCCTCGATATTCAAGTGATTCTGCTTCAAATTCGCAAATTCTTCTCCCCTGTCTTTTCTGTAGGAGACTGGAAAGAAACGTTGATAGAATTTGGTTTTAAATACTAACCAGGTGATAGTCGTACCTCGATGTTCAAGTGCTTTCTTCATAGTAATCCACCAACTTTTGGCAACTTCATGAAGTTGATGTACTACTAATCTGATACGACGATCATCAGAGTAGTCAAGTGAATCAAACAGCTGTTCAATATCTTCAAGCCAGTTTTCACAGTCAACTGAATTCTCCGTTCCTTTCAAAGTTGGCGGTTTGAATGATTGGAATCTCTTCAGTAAGGTCTCCATAGGTGTAATGGTCACATCCATCACCGTAGCAGATGTACTACCTCGTTCTAGTCCAGGTACTGACACTGGTTGTTGTACATTTGTCTGTTCTGTCGGAGGGACAACCACTGTTTGTCTAGTATTTGGTCGACAAGGAGGCATATCTGATTTTCAAACAGATTAGTGCATAAGAAAATATCATATATTGAATTCAATCTCATGCAATGGAATCAATCAGACAGTGTCAGGCCCCGTGCTAATGACTCAAGATTAACGCACAAACAAGCACATAATCGCCGAAACATAAAAACATGGCTTAAAAATTTTTTCGAATAGTTTGGCCTGAAGTCAAACAATCATTCAAAATATTCATAATCAAAACACGAGTTAACTCAAACTTATATAACAACAGGCAATAAGAAGTATCAAATCAGATACAGATCCCCAATACATAAAAACACGGGGCATCCCCTGGTTCAATACATAATACACATATAACTGGGACTCAAAGGAACGGGGATCGATTAGCTGGCACTCCACTCTGTCCAGCCTGACTACCTGAAGATCCTGCAAATGGGCAACGCAGACCCAGAAGACACAAAAGAAGGAAAAGAAATACGAGGTCAAGCCTCAGTACGAAGAGCCATCAAAACAGCAAATCATGCAACATGCTATAAATCAGGTTATGAAATGCATTAGGCTGTCAAGGAATCGGTAATCAAGACCAGTGTATCAACTGGCAAATCATCTCACGTCGAGCCTCCATACCACGGTGTATCAACCGAGAAATCATTGGTCCGTGATCTTCGGGGCCCGTCAGCCCATCACAGCTCGGTGGTAGACACTCGAATCCGGCAGTCACCACTCCGATGATAGCATTGGACTTTTCGGGAACTACACATTTGACGGTAAGTCACAACGTGGCTCTCAATCAGGACATCAATCAATCAATCTGGCTCAAGATGTATGCATGAATGCCATTCAATAATCATTCCTAAATGCATACAATAACAATACATGAAAACAGAACATTAATAACCAAATCAGGTAAAATCTTTTCACGTAATTCAGCCATCAATTCAACACAGAATTCATAACACGAAATACAGTCATGTCCACGCTCAAAGTTGTTAGAGATGCTCAATTCGTACCTCACAGCTTCAATCTACCTCAACATATTCTCAAAGGCACGGCAGAACTCAGCCTAAGCAAATCAGCTTCTCCTGACCTCCTCAACCTCGGCAGAAGTTGTCCTGCACCTTAAATCTGTTACACATCTAATATATATCATGTCAACAACTAAGTCGAATTCGCTTAGTGTTGGAATCCGAATCACGCCCCCCGGCTCGGCAGCGGAAGAACAAAAAATAGATGCCGGGAGACGATCAATACAAAATCAAATACACAATCTATGACATTCATAGGGTGTTAATAGGAATACCTTGTTGGCACTTGTGCCTGGCTCACGGACGGATTCTCCTCGTCGAATTGTCCGGAACAAATTCCAGCGACTCGAGGCGGCGGCACTAGGCGGCGGTGGCGGCTTGTGAGAGAGGAGAAGGGGCGGCTATGATTAGGGTTAGGGTTGTTATGAATTGAGTTATGATTAAAAAACTTAAGTCTACATTAAGTAGACTAACAATGGAATTGGACCGGCCCATCGGGCCCGAGTCCAAATGACGATATCCATTGCTGCGATTTCATCGTAACTTCGATCGCCGATCAGATCGGACGGATCGACTCAGTTTCCAAAACTGAATGTTATGATGTGAAAAACAATTTTTCAGATCATCTAACCCTAAATTGCAAAATGACCGTTTTGCCCCTCAACATCGGCAAATCACGATTTGACCTCTGTTGACTTTTTAGGAAGTCGCACTCCCAAAATCCTCTTCGTATGTTCAACACATTGAGCTGAGTATCCGTGCGGGAATCTCGAATCCAGTGCTTGTGTGACCCTCAATGGTTCAGGGATACAGCTAGCCGTGGGCCCACAACCATTGTGGCTCCGGAATCACAATTCCGGACTTGCCCATCGGATCATGGTAAAGCATCTAGCAACATTGCCCCATGATCCCTAGGTATCACTGATAGTGCCTGCAAGAACCAGTTGGTCGTGGTTAGCATACAGTACGGTCCTTTCAATCCATATATCCCGATCAGATCAACGACCATTGGTAAATCGAGAGTCGCCATAGATCCGATAGCTATGCATACATCTTGAAGATCGAATAGTGACATCGCGAGTGTAACTAGGTAAACACATTTACCTAAAACACTTCTAGTACTCTGGCCAGAGATTTATACACTATTATCCCCTCAGATAGCATAGGATATCCACGCATGTCTGCGAGCGGTGAATCCTCGACAACGATGCATCGACTCCTATATGCAACAGGGTCTCACCCAATCCCGATGCCTTATGACCCCAAGTGAGTCGGCAAACGGGTCAACGTGAGACGCCTATCATGTAGAGTCTCAATGACGTTTCGAGTCATGAGGACTAATCGGTACAACCAAGACCTCGGACTTATCCACTCGACAAATGGTAACCACTTGGAAAGTCCGAACGAGGGTAGTTCGATAGATCACCAGGTCACTATCTATATGCATGCTCAGAACATCACAATGTTCCCTACCAATGAAACATGGTACTTCGCATCGCAGATACTAGTCTCGAACTCGGGCGGCCTTATCCTCATTTTGACGGCCCAATCGACTAGGAACATGTTCAGAATACACAGTGACTATTAGACGTGTTTCATGATAACAGTCATACCCACTATCACATCTAACATACACTTGAGTGCATTCTAGGTTTTTACTCAACGCAATTGTAAATCATTATACACACAATGAAAGTTAAGAATGCCATATGGATAAATGCGAATATCATATATAAAGAATGTCATATACAAGAGTCTATAAACCCACACGCCACAAGTTGGCTAGTTGGGCATCTACTCTAACAATCTCCCACTTGCCCTAAAGCCAACTACTCATCAGACGCAGTCCCATTGTTTCGCGATGTTTTTCAAACAAGGGTCCTGGCAAGGGCTTCGTAAGTGGATCAGCAACGTTGTCCGAAGAGGCGACTCTCTCAACTGCTATGTCACCTCTAGCCACAATATCCCAGATTATGTGGTATTTCCTCAGTATGTGTTTGGATCTTTGGTGAGACCTAGGCTCCTTTGCTTGCGCAACGGCACCCGTGTTGTCGCAGTACACCGGGACTGGACCAACTCCATTAGGAATGACGCCCAACTCTCGGACGAAATTCCTTATCCAAACGGCATCTTGAAGCAGCTGATGCTGCTATGTACTCAGCCTCAGTGGTTGAATCCGCGATGGTGTCTTGCTTGAAACTCTTCCAAGAGACAGCACCACCATTGAGCATGAATACAAATCCAGAGGTTGATTTCGAATCATCCACGTCACACTGGAAGCTAGAATCAGTGTAGCCTTCCAGTTTCAGTTCACCACCCCCATAGACCATGAACATATTCTTAGTCCTTCGTAAGTACTTAAGAATATCCTTCACAGCCTTCCAATGCAATTGACCGGGGTTGGCCTGGTAGCGGCTCGTGACACTCAGAGCATATGCGACATCCGGTCTAGTCGAGATCATGCCATACATAATACTACCTATCGCCGAGGCATATGGTACACGTGCCATACTCTCTATCTCCTCATCGGTCTTTGGACACATAGACTTAGATAGAGTGACCCTGTGGCACATAGGTAGGTGTCCTCTCTTGGACTCTTCCATAGAAAACCTCTTAAGTATGGTATCGATGTAGGTAGCTTGGGTGAGTCCGAGCATCCGTTTAGATCTATCCCGATAGATCTGTATTCCAAGAATATAGGACGCTTCACCCATGTCCTTCATCGAAAATCTGCTAGACAACCATACTTTAGTTGACTGCAACATTCCTACCTCATTCCCAATGAGTAGAATGTCATCAACATAAAGTACTAGGAATGACACAGTGCTTTTAACTACCTTTTTATAGACACATGGCTCCTCGAGATTCTTGATGAAACCAAATTCCTTAATTGTTTCATCGAATCTCAGGTTCCAACTTCGCGATGCTTGTTTGAGACCGTAGATCGATCTCTGAAGCTTGCATACCTTATGCTCGCTTCCAACAGATGTGAAACCCTCAGGCTACGTCATATAAATCTTTTCCTTAATGTTTCCATTAAGGAACGCAGTTTTCACATCCATTTACCATATCACATAGTCGTACCATGCGGCTATGGCTAAAACATTCCGACTGGCGAGAAGGTTTCATCATAGTCAACACCTTGCCTTTGAGTGTAACCTTTCGCGACTAGTCGTGCCTTGTAGGTCATTACCTTACCATCAGGCCCAAGTTTCCTCTTGTATACCCATTTACACCCAATAGGAACAATTCCTTCGGGAGGGTTAACCAGAGTCCAAACTTGGTTAGCATGCATTGAGTCAAACTTAGACTGCATTGCTTCAAGCCATAAGTTAGAATCAGCATCGGAAATTGCCTCCTTGAAAGTTCTTGGATCAGATCCAACAACTTGATCACCTTGATCATCTTCAAGGAGAAACCATATCTCTCAGGAGCCCTAGGAATCCTTTCGGATCTCCTAGGTGCGACCATTTCTGGTACTGGCTCTGTAGGTGCAGGAGACTCACCTGGTACTTCGATTGGATCTCAAACCTCTTCGAGTTCTACTATTTTGCCCTTTCTATCAAATAGAAATTCCCTTTCCATAAAGGTGGCATTCCTAGAAACAAACACTTTTGTTTCGCTCGGATAGTAGAAGTAGTATCCAATGGAATTCTTTGGATACCCAATGAAGTAGCATAAGATGGATCTCGTATCCAGCTTATCTCCCACTGCCTGCTTCACGTAAGTAGGACATCCCCAAATCCTCATAAATGAGTACTTGGGTGGTTTGCCCATCCATATCTCATACGGAGTCTTATCCACTGCCTTGGTGTGGACATTGTTCAACAACATTACCGCCGTTTCGAGCGCATAGCCCCAAAACGAGGTCGGAAGCTCAGTGAAGCTCATCATAGATCGAACCATGTCCAACAAGGTCCGATTACGACGCTCCGCTACACCATTGAGCTGTGGTGTGGCAGGAGGGGTCCACTGTGAGAGAATCTCATTCTCTTTCAGATAGTCTTGAAACTCAGTACTTAAGTATTCACCACCTCGATCAGATCGAAGTGCCTTAATACTTTTGCCTAACTGATTTTATACTTCAGCCTTGAATTACTTGAACCTTTCAAAGGATTCAGACTTGTACTCATCAAGTACAAGTACCCGTACCTAGAGTAATCATCGGTAAAGGTGATGAAGTATGTGTGACCGTATTTAGTACCGATACTAAATGGGCCGCACACATCAGTATGGATCAAATCCAATAGGCCTTGAGCACGCTCACCCTTGCCCTTGAAGGGTTGCTTGGGATCTTTCCTTTCAGACAGGATTCACAAGTCGGTAG
>KQ986739.1:70018-109492 GCA_001598015.1 Dorcoceras hygrometricum
CTTTTGCAAAAGCGTTGAGAAGCGGCGTCGTTTGAATTAGTGGAAACGCTGCGTTTTGAGCTTTTCGTTTGAGAGATCAGCTGTTAGCAGATTTGCTTACGTATGTAAAATGACGTCGTTTGGTTAGTAGATGCGTCGTCGTTTTGAGTGTTTTCTCGCGACCAGCAGATAGATTGCTTTGTAGAGAGAGAGCTGTTAACAGCTCTTGGTTGTTTTGCTAGCGAGAGCTGTTGTCAGCTGGTGGTTGCTACAGCGTCGTTTTGATAAGTTGGAACGGTGTCGTTTTGAAGGTTTTCGTGCGATTGTTGTTTAGTCGTTGCTGCTGATTTTACGAAATGAAAAGGGAAGATTGCTGCTGATAGACTTCTGCTGAATATTTCGATGGATCTTAGTGAATCAGCAGGCGAGGTTTGAAGAGGTATTTATCGAAGTGTTGATTGACACTTAGAAATATTTTGAACCAGCCATATCTTATCTCTTCTTCTCCAAACCCTCGTCGAACTACTGTTCACCGAGACATTTCTTCCCTAGATTTCCTTCGCATCCAGCCTTTGTTTTTGGAGATCTTTGTGGCGCTGAATTCCCCTTGCTTAGCTCTTTCGTTTGCTACCCATTTGAGTAGTTGAATTGCGCTGGAAGTGGAAACGCGAAGCTGCTGGACTTCGAAGCTTTTGAGGAAAGTCTGTGCGTGCGTTCTTCTGCTAGCGTGAGCTTTTGGGTGAGCATTTCTTGTGGTTTGAGCTCGGTTTTTAGTAGTCTAAGTCTGCGTAGAAGTGTAGAATTTGGATTAGTTTCTGGCAGTAGGTTTAGCGTGATTATGATTAAGAATTTAGCTAATATATTAGCTGTGTTGTAACAGATTTCAGCTTCCAGGAAGTGTCCTGCAGCGTGATTTGAGCCAGGAGGAATCTGTTAGGTAATTCGAAGGAGGAAAGGTACGAATTGAGCAGCCCTTAGCAGTTGGAGCGTGGACATGTTTATCTTTCGATGTTATGAATTGCGGTTATGTGATTTACGTGGAACAGTTTGATGAATTGATTGAGCTTTTCATTCTGTTTGCACGTATTATGAATTGTATGCATTATGCATTGATATCGAATGGCATTCATGCATACATCTTGAGCCCGAATTGATAAATTGATTTGATTACCTGATTGGGTGCCACGTTGTGACTGGCCGACTGTTGAGTCGTGTCCGAAAAGTCCAACGCTATCGTCGGAGTGGTGACTACCGGATTCGAGTGTCTACCACCGAGCTGTGATGGGCTGACGGGCCCCGATGATCACGGACCGATGATTTCCCGGTTGATAGACCGTGGTATAGAGGCTTGACTTGAGTTGCCAGTTGATAGACTGGTCTAGCTATCCGATTTCTTGATAGCCCTCATGCATTCATAGCATTGATTTATAGCATGTTGCATGTTTATCTGCTTTGATAGCTCTTCGTACTGAGGCTTGACCTATTGAGTCGTGTCCGAAAAGTCCAACGCTATCGTCGGAGTGGTGACTACCGGATTCGAGTGTCTACCACCGAGCTGTGATGGGCTGACGGGCCCCGATGATCACGGACCTATGATTTCCACCGGCTGATTGGCTGTGTGTGGTATAGAGGCTTGATTTGAGTTGCCAGTTGATAGACTGGTCTAGCTATCCGATTTCTTGATAGCCCTCATGCATTCATAGAATTGATTTATAGCATGTTGCATGTTTATCTGCTTTGATAGCTCTTCGTACTGAGGCTTGACCTCGTATTTGTTTCCTGCTTTGTCTTGCTGGGTCTGCGTGCCCATTTGCAGGAGCTTTAGGTGACCAAGCTGGGCAGAGTGGAAGTTCAGCTGGTCGATCCCCTCATCCCTGAGTCCCAGTTACTTATGATATGTATTGAATCGGGGGATGCCCCGTGTTTTATTGTATTTGGGGATCTGTATTTTGAATTGAATTATGTGGTTACTTGTGGTATGAGTTTGAGTTAACTTATATTTTGAATATCGAATATTTTGAATGTATGATTTGAAGTTCAGGCCATTGTATTTCGAAAAATTTTTAAGCCCTGATTTTAAGTTTCCGTGATTATGCGCTTATTACGTGTTAATAGTTACTAATTAGCACGGGGCCTTACACCATATATCCCGATCAGATCAACGACCATTGATAAATCGAGAGTCGCCATAGATCCGATAGCTATGCATACATCTTAGAGATCGAATAGTGACATCGCGAGTGTAACTTGGTAAACACATTTACCTAAAACACTTCTAGTACTCTGGCCAGAGATTTATACACTATTATCCACTCAGATAGCATAGGATATACACGCATGTCTACGAGCGGTGAATCCTCGACAACGATGCATCGACTCCTACATGCATCGGGGTCTCACCCAATCCCGACGCCTTAAGACCCCAAGTGAGTCGGCAAACGGGTCAAAGTGAGACGCCTATCATGTAGAGTCTCAATGACGTTTCGAGTCGTGAGGACTAATCGGTACAACCAAGACCTCGGACTTATCCACTCGACAAATGGTAACCACTTGAAAAGTCCGAACGAGGGTAGTTCGATAGATCACCAGGTCACTATCTATCTGCATGCTCAGAACATCACAATGTTTCCTACCAATGAAACATGGTACTTCGCATCGCAGATACTAGTCTCGAACTCGGGCGGCCTTATCCTCATTTTGACGGCCCAATCGACTAGGAACATGTTCAGAATACACAGTGACTATTAGATGTGTTTCGTGATAGCCGTCATACCCACTATCACATCTAACATACACTTGAGTGCATTCTAGATCTTTACTCAACGCAATTGTAAATCATTATACACACAATGAAAGTAAAGAATGCCATATGGATAAATGCGAATATCATATATAAAGATTGTCATATACAAGAGTCTATAAACCCACACGCCACAAGTTGGCTAGTTGGGCATCTACTCTAACACTTAGTACCTACGGCCGAGAACTAAATTCCAGTTCTACCGTTCTATGCAGGATTAGCAGCTGAAACTAAACTTAAAACTAGTTGGAAACACTTACTCAAGCTTCCAGAAGAACCAAAGAACATCTCACGAAAATCTTCGAACACACAGGTTCTTCACGCTTCTCTCCAACGCCGACTCAGGCCTCCTAGCAAGCATCAATCGAAAGAGAAACTCAAGGAGAATCCAGCGCCACCAATATCGTTCAAAACAACGGCTGGAATCGACAGAAATCAAGGGAAGAAATGTTCGGGTGAACAGTAGCTATCGAGCGTTTGAAGATGGAGATAAGAAATATCGGGTGGAAAATGCTCTAAGTGTCACTCAACACTTATACATATAAATCTCCATAAACAGCAGTTGTTCCCCTAAATCAGACGTCAGGTAATGCTACAGTAGAAATCTTAAAACTGAATCCAACGTTTCTTCTCAACGGGAACAGCCGACACCAACAGACGTTTAACTTCCATTACACAACATCAAACGACGTCGTACCAACTAATCAAAACGATGCCGCATCATCCAACAGCTGAGAACAGATCTCTCTCAAAACGACCAACAGCTGAAACGCTAAATAACTCAAACGACGAGGTATCAGGGTTCCCGCTAACAAAGGTAAAACGACGTCGCCTCACTACCAGCAGCTGGCCACTCAAACCAACAGCTGGTCACTCAAACCAACAGCTGATCACTCGACTGAATCAGATCCCTCGCAAAGGCAACTGCTGATTAGCGCTAGAACATCAGCAGTCAACTCATCTATTGACCAACACTTGACAGCTTCTCGCACACGCGTTAACGCTAACTGCTGCTTTCCGCTACACACTCACTGCTGAGTTGACTAGCGTTGACATCTGATTACGCCACTGCTGAAATACCAACAGCTGAATTGCCCACAAGCCTTCGCATAAAAACGCTGATGGCTTTACTTCTCCCAGCGATAAACCTTACTGTTGAACTCAAATTCCAGAAGTCTGAACTACACAAACCAAACTTCACTACAATTCCTTAAAATCTGAAATTCGAAATGCCTAAAATCTCGTGACTAATCCTAAGAAAAACTGATTAATCACTATTCGAAATTCTCAATCCTCACATTCTCCCCATCTTAAGAGATTTCGTCCTCGAAATCCAAGGCACAACAGGGAAGAATTCAAACCAAACATTTCAAGCAACACACAAACAACTGAACAACTCGAATCAAAGCTTAGAATTTACCTGGAATTCTCACTATCTTTGCTCAAATAGATGAGGCCAGTCTTGTCTCATCTTCTCCTCAACCTCCCAAGTAGCTTCTTCTCGGCCATGCTTACTCCATTGGACCATCACCAAAGGAATTATCTTGTTCCTCAACTGCTTATCCTTCCTATCCAGAATCTACACTGGATATTCAACATAGCTCAAGGCAAAATCCAGCTCAGCTTCGCCGGTTCTCAAAACATGGGAAGGATTTGGCTCATAGTTTCTCAACATTGACACATGACAAACATCATGTTTCGCTGCTAATTTATCATGAAGCCTCAATCTATAAGCCAACTGTCCAATCCGCTCAACAATATCAAAAGGACCAACGAACCTAGGAGCCAATTTGCCCTTAAATCTGAACCTCATCACGCTCTTGAAAGGAGAAATCTTAAGAAACACATGATCACCAACCTCAAACTCTAACGGTCGACGTCTTCGGTTAGCATAGCTGGTAAATCTATCTTGTGCAGCCTTCATCCTACTCCGAATCAAATCAATCCGATCTTTCATGTGCTGCACAAATTCAGGAGTAGAAAGCTGTTTCTCACCAACCTCTTCCCAACAGATTGGAGATCTGCACTTGCGACCATACAAAGCTTCAAATGGAGCCATCCCGATAGTCACTTGGTAGCTGTTGTTATACGAAAACTCGACTAAGGACAAGGAATCCTGCCAGCCACCATTGAAATCCATCACCACTGCACGCAGCATATCTTCTAAAGTCTGAATGGTCCGCTCAGACTGACCATCTGTCTGTGGGTGATAGGATGTACTCATAGCCAATCTCGAACCCATCGTTGCCAGCAAGCTCTTCCAAAATCGAGATGTGAATCTTGGATCTCTATCGGACACTATCAAAACAGGCACTCCATGCAATCTAACCACATGGTCAACTTCACCATTTTCTTCATCGAACATGTGAGGATTGAGAATTTGGATTAGTGATTAATTGGTTTGATTTGGGAATTAATCACATAGATTTTGTGGTCCCTGCTGATTTTGAGCGTTGCGTTTATTTTTGGAAATTTCGATCGTAGCAATTTTGATGCAATCTGTTAGCAGTTCATTTTGTAGCGAAGTCAACGCAGGTCAACCTTACTGTAGCTCCTGCTGGTGGATTTTGAATGAGCAGAGATGACGTCAGCGTGACGCAAGGAGAGCTGCTGGTTTTAGTTTCGAAGTTGGAAGTTGCTGCTGGAAGATGTTGCGCTTAGCGTGAATTGAGCGAGGAAGTGACACGCGTTAGTCAACATTTTGGAGTGTTGACTATTGAATTCAGCAGTTGCGCTTGTGAACAGTGATCAGCTGATGGTTTGTGGAATCAGTCGCGAGAGCTGTCGATAGATATGATGACGTAGGTGTGACGTATTCCTTGCTGCTGGTAGTAGATTGTGTCGTGATACTTGCTGCTGATCAGCAGGCGCGCATATACGAATGTTGAGAAGCGGCGTCGTTTGAATTAGTGGAAACGCTGCGTTTTGAGCCTTTCGTTGGAGAGATCAGCTATTGGTAGCAATGCTTGCGTAACCAAAGTGACGTCGTTTGGATTAGTAGATGCGTCGTCGTTTTGAGTGATTTCTCGCGACCAGCAGATAGATTGTTTTGAAGAGAGAGCTGTTATCAGCTCTTGGTTGTTTTGCTTGCGAGAGCTGTTGGCAGCTGGTGTTTGCTACGGTGTCGTTTTGAAGTGTTTTCGTGCGATTGGTTATTTAGTCGTTGCTGCTGATTTTACGAAGGGAATAGAGGACTGCTGCTGATAGACTTCTGCTGATCATTTTAGTTGATTTTAATGAATCAGCAGGCGAGGCTTTACGAGGTATTTATAGAAGTGTTGATCGACACTTAGAATTATTTGGAACCAGCCATTTCTTATCTTCTTCTCCAAACCCTCGTCGAGCTACTGTGCACCGTGAATTTCCACCGCCATTTTCCCGTCGCATCCAGCCTCTGTTTTTGGAGATCTTAGTGGCGCTGGATTCCACTTGCT
This sequence comes from Dorcoceras hygrometricum, assembly GCA_001598015.1. Taxonomy (NCBI): domain Eukaryota; kingdom Viridiplantae; phylum Streptophyta; class Magnoliopsida; order Lamiales; family Gesneriaceae; genus Dorcoceras; species Dorcoceras hygrometricum. The sequence goes on from KQ986739.1 coordinate 76,232, forward strand.
TAGCTCTTTCATTTGCTACCCATTTTGAGACGATTGAATTGCGCTGGAAGTTGAAACGCGAAGCTGCTGGACTTCGAAGCTTTTGAGAAAAGTCTGTGCGTGCGTTCTTCTGCTAGCGTGAGCTTTTAGGTGAGCATTTCTTGTAGTTTGAGCTCGGTTTTTAGTAGTTAATGTCTGCGTAGAAGTATAGGATCGAAGTATGCTTCTGGCCGTAGGATTAGCGTGATTTTGTAGCAGAATTGAGCTAAGATATTAGCCGTTTGTAACAGATTTCAGCTTCCAGGAAGTTTTCCTGCTGCGTGATTTGAGCCAGGAGAAATCTGCTAGGTAATTCGAAGGAGGAAAGGTACGATTGAGCGGCCCCTTAGCAGTTGAGCGTGAACATGTCTATTTGTTCAGTGTTGTGATTTGCTGTTATGTGGCTTACGTGATTTTAGATGGATGAATTGAATGAATTCTGTTCTGTTTCACGTATTGTAAACTGTATGCATTGAGCATTGAAATTGAATGACATTCATGCATACATCTTGAGCCTGAATCGATAATTGATTTGATTACCTGATTGGGTGCCACGTTGTGACTGGCCGACTGTTGAGTCGTGTCCGAAAAGTCCAATGCTATCGTCGGAGTGGTGACTACCGGATTCGAGTGTCTACCACCGAGCTGTGATGGGCTGACGGGCCCCGATGATCACGGACCGATGATTTCTCGGTTGATAGACCGTGGTATAGAGGCGACTTGATATGATTGCCGGTTGATGCACTGGCCTTGCTGACCGATGTCCTTGACAGCCTCATGCATTCATAGCATTGATTTATAGCATGTTGCATGTTTATCTGCTTTGATAGCTCTTCGTACTGAGGCTTGACCTCGTACTTATTTTCTTGCTTTTGTTGTTTGGGTCTGTGTTACCCATTTGCAGGAGCACTAGGTAATCAAGCTGGGCCGAGTGGAAGTTCAGCTGGTCGATCCCCGCGTCCCTGAGTCCCAGTCTATATATGATATGTATTGAACCGGGGGATGCCCCGTGTTATCATGTATTGGGGGATTTTTATTTGGTGGAAATACTTGTTGTGTTGGAGTTTGAGTCAACTCGTATTTTGTTATCGCTATTTTGAATGTATTATTTGAAGTTCAGGCCTATTTTATTTCAAAAATTTTAAGCCCTAATTTTAAGCTTCCGTGTTTATACGCTTATTATGTGTTAATTGTTAGTAATTAGCACGGGGCCTGACATTTTTTGTATCAGAGCTTAAATTGGGATAAGCTCGATTTCTTTTGATCACACTCAAGTCTAGGCACAGAGTTTTGATTTGATTTTGATTGCCTCTGTGACTTATGTGATCTATTATCTGCCTTGTTATTATATCTGCTGTGAGATCTTACCTCTAGGCTTGATTAGATGCCGCCGAGGCGTGGAGGAGGTAGGAGGACTAGACGTTCTGAGGAGGAGTCTAGAGCAGGTAGTGATGATGACGCTCAGGTGGATGACGTCACTAGGCAGATAGGTGGAATGGAGTTAGTCTTAGCCCGATTTCAGCGGACGAACCCACCGACGTTGGCCGGTACTGAGGGTGGCGCTAGGGCTGAGGCGTGGCTTATTCAGATGGAGGAACTATTTGATACCCTGGAGTATGCTCAAAAAAAGAGACTGAAGTTGGCAGTGCTGCAGCTGCGAGATGATGCTCAGCGCTGGTGGAGGAGTACTTCGAGGATGCTTCGAGATAGTGGGACGATGCCCACTTGGGATGTTTTCTGCGAGGCCTTTCGACGCGAATACACCCCAGAGTCCTACTTTGCTAGTCGGGAACGTGAGTTTGATAACCTGAAGCAAGGTGATATGCGTGTGGCCGAGTATGCGAGGCGGTTTTCTGTGCTTCTAGTGTACATGCCAGCTGTGGCGAACCAAGAGCGAACGAAGAGGAACAAGTTTTTGAAGGGCTTGAGACCTGACCTGTATCGGATGGTGCTGTCTGGGTCCCCGGCGACTTTTATGGACGCTGTGAACAATGCAGTGGATATCGAGGAGAGTTTGATGGATCCTGAGGCTCCAGTGCATCAGACGACTGCGCGTGCTTCTCAGCCAGCTCACGCGGTGTCGCAGTCGTATCAGTCTCCGCAAGGGTCACAGCAGTCAAGTCGCCAGCAGTTTAGACCTAGAGGGAAGCAGTTCAAGAAGAAGGGCCATTCGAGTTCTTCTGGTTCCGTGAGCTCTGGTTCTGGCAGTGGGTCTGGTAGCAGTTCTGGAGGCGGATTCTGTAGTCAGTGCGGAGGGAGACATGAGACTTCATAGTGCCGAGGAGTCAGAGGACTCTGCCATCTTTGTGGTCAGCCGGGACACTTCGCTAGAGCGTGTCCTTCGATTGGAGGGCGGTCTACTGGTCAGTCGCAGCAGGGTTCCGCTAGTGGTTCTTCTCAGCGACAGCAGCCTTTTGCTCAGTCCCAGCGATCTGGTTTTCAGCCTCGTGAGCCGTCACGTTTTGGAGGACCTTCCCGACCCCCGTTCCAGATTCCCCACCAGGCGCAGGCGAACGCCTTGACAGGAGATCAGGCTGAGGAGACTCCGGGCATGGTGATTAGAGGTACATGCTGTATTTATGATTATCCTGTGAGAGTTTCGTTTGACACTGGTGCATCACACTCTTTCATATCTGAGATGTTTGTGTTTGAGCGTGGGTTGAGTTCTTCCCCACTGTGTGATGTTGTTTCTATGTCTACTCCTGCTGGTGTGAACCTGTGGTCTCGAGAGGTAGTAGTAGATTGCCTGATTAGGTTTGATGAGCATGTGTTGGTGACCAATTTGATTGTGTTGGGGATTAGAGATTTCGACTGTATTTTGGGAATGGACGTGTTATCTAGCTATAAGGCTACCGTCGATTGCTTCCATGATGTGGTGAGATTTTGCCCTGATACGGGTGAGAGGTGGGATTTCTACGGCACGGATTCAAGGTCGAAGATTCCCCTAGTATCCGCTATGGAGATGTTTAGCCTGCTATCGTTAGGTAATGCAGGATTCATGATCTATGCACTTGATAGTTCCCAGGAGCAGCGATTAGAGTTGCGTGACATCCCCATTGTTCGAGAGTTTCCCGATGTGTTTCCAGATGAGATTCCTGGATTCCCTCCTCGTCGTGAGATCGACTTCAGTATAGAGTTGGTGCCTGGTACCGCCCCGATTTCTAGAGCTCCTTACCGGTTGGCGCCCGCAGAGTTGAAAGAGCTGAAGGAACAGTTGACTAATCTCTTAGAGAAAGGCTTCATCAGACCGAGCATGTCGCCTTGGGGAGCTCCGATTCTGTTTGTGAAAAAGAAAGATGGCACTATGAGGATGTGCGTAGACTTCAGACAGTTGAATAAGGCCACGGTGAAGAACAAGTATCCTCTGCCGAGGATTGATGACTTGTTCGATCAGCTGCAGGGATCGGTTGTTTACTCAAAGATTGACTTGCGCTCTGGTTATCACCAGTTGCGAATTAGAGACGCTGATGTGGCAAAGACAGCCTTCCGGACTCGATATGGGTATTTTGAGTTCCTTGTCATGCCGTTTGGATTGACGAACGCCCCTGCTGTCTTTATGGACTTGATGAATCGCGTCTTCAGTGAATATATCTATCGGTTCGTTATCGTCTTCATAGATGACATCTTGGTGTACTCGAGGAGCAAGAGGGAGCACAAGGAGCATTTGAGACTTGTATTGCAGAGATTGAGAGACTCGCAGCTCTATGCCAAATTCAGCAAGTGTGAGTTTTGGCTCGATAGGATTATCTTTTTGGGTCACGTGATTTCGGCACAAGGAATTTCGGTAGATCCGAGCAAGGTCGAAGCAGTGCTTAACTTGGAGAGACCTCGGAACGTTTCAGAGATCCGTAGTTTCTTAGGGTTGGCCGGCTACTATAGGCATTTCATTGAGAAGTTTTCTTCAATAGCCAGACCTATGACGCAGTTGACTCAGAAGGATAAGAGATTTGTATGGACTGATGAGTGCGAGTACAGCTTTCAGACGCTGAAGGAGAAGTTGACTACTGCTCCTGTTTTGGCCCTACCGTCTGGCTCCGGAGGATTCGTTGTGTGCTCCGATGCTTCTCTGAGTGGGTTAGGGTGTGTTTTGATGCAGAACGGGTACGTGATTGCGTATGCGTCTCGACAGTTGAACCCTCACGAGACGAGGTACCCGGTTCATGATTTGGAGTTGGCTGCGATAGTGTTTGCCTTGAAGATTTGGCGGCATTATCTTTATGGTGAAGAATTTGTGGTGTACACCGACCACAAGAGCTTGAAATATATCTTCACGCAGTCGGATTTGAATATGAGGCAGCGACGCTGGATGGAATTGCTTTAGGATTTTGACTGTGAGATTCAGTATCAGCCTGGGCGAGTGAACTTGGTAGCAGACGTTCTAAGTCGAAAGACCCAGCCTGATATGCTAGCATCCTTAAGTATTTCTAAAGTTCATGAGGAGTTGAGTACTTCTGGTTGGCGATTCCAGCCGGGTGATCAGTATTTCTTCGTTTCGTCTCTTCAGGTGGAACCGTAGATTGTGATGAACATCAGGGAGTCGCAGAGGACCGACCCCTATATCCATGAGCTGAGGATTAAGGCGCAGTCAGGTCAGTCTGATGATTTCTCTGTTGCTTTTGATGGATGTTTGAGATTCAGAGGGAGATTAGTAGTCCCGAACCTGATTGATCTGAAGGAGACCCTCATGAATGAAGCACATTGTAGCCGGTACAGTGTGCATCCAGGCGAGCGAAAGATGTACCATGCCTTGAAGTCTCACTATTGGTGGACAGATATGAAGAGCGAAATTTCTGCTTTTGTTGCTAGATGTCTGAATTGCCAGCAGGTCAAGGCTGAGAGGATGAGACCTGGTGGTTTGCTGCAGAGTTTGGAGGTGCCCCAATGGAATTGGGAGCACATCGCCATGGATTTTGTGACCCATCTACCTCGATCGAGTAGGGGATGTGATGCGATTTGGGTTTTGATTGACAGACTTTCGAAGTCAGCCCATTTCATTCCCTATGATGTGAGGTGTTCAATGAAAAAGATGGCAAAATTGTACATCGACCATGTGGTTAGATTGCATGGGGTTCCGGTTTCGATAGTGTCTGACAGAGATCCGAGATTCACTTCTCGCTTTTGGAAGAGTCTGGAAGCAGCAATGGGTTCGAGATTGGCGATGAGCACAGCCTATCACCCACAGACAGACGGACAGTCTGAGCGGACTATCCAGACTCTAGAGTATATGTTGCGAGCGGTAGTGATGGATTTCAGCGGTGGCTGGCAGGATTCGCTTTCCTTGGTGGAGTTTTCGTATAACAACAGCTACCAAGTCACTATTGGAATGGCTCCGTTTGAAGCTTTGTATGGTCGAAACTGCAGATCCCCGATCTGTTGGGAAGAAGTCGGCGAGAGACAGCTTTCTACACCGGAGTTTGTTCAGCACATGAAAGACCAAATTGATTTGATCCGGATTAGAATGAAGGCTGCCCAAGACCGTTTCTCGAGTTGTTCAGCACATGAAAGACCAAATTGATTTGATCCGGATTAGAATGAAGGCTGCCCAAGACCGTTTCTCGAGTTATGCGAACAGAAGACGTCGACCGTTAGAGTTTGAGGTGGGCGATCGGGTGTTTCTCAAAATTTCTCCTTTCAAGAGCGTGATGAGATTCCGATTTAAAGGCAAATTGGCTCCCAGATTCGTTGGTCCCTTTGAGATTATCGAGCGGATTGGACAGTTGGCTTATAGACTGAGGCTGCCCGAGGAGTTATCCGTGATGCATGATGTGTTTCATGTGTCAATGTTGAGAAAATATGAGCCGGATCCATCCCACGTTTTGAGAACTGACGAAGTCGAGCTGGATTCTGCCTTGAGTTATGTAGAATATCCGGTGCAGATCTTGGATAGGAAGGAGAAACAGCTGAGGAACAAAATAATTCCGTTGGTGATGGTCCAATGGAGCAAGCATGGCCGAGAAGAAGCAACCTGGGAAGTTGAGGAGAAGATGAGGCAGGACTGGCCTCACCTGTTTGAGCACTGATCGTGTAGAATTTCCAGGTAAATTTCTGGTTTTGCTTCGAATTTTGGTGAGTTTTTAGTGCAGATTTGCATGTTTGTTGTGTTCTTCCCTGTGTTTGCCTTTGATTTCGAGGACGAAATCTCTTAAGTTGGGGAGAATGTGAGGATTGAGAATTTGGATTAGTGATTAATTGGTTTGATTTGGGAATTAATCACGTAGATTTTTTGGTCCCTGCTGATTTTGAGCGTTGCGTTTATTTTTGGAAATTTCGATCGTAGCAATTTTGATGCAAGCTATTAGCAGTTCGTTTTGTAGCGAAGTCAACGCAGGTCAACCTTACTATAGCTCCTGCTGGTGGATTTTAAATCAGCAGAGATGACGTCAGCGTGACGCAAGGAGAGCTGCTGGTTTTAGTTTCGAAGTTGGAAGTTGCTGCTGGCAGATGTTGCGCTTAGCGTGAATTGAGCGAGGAAGTGACACGCGTTAGTCAACATTTTGGAGTGTTGACTATTGAATTCAGCAGTTGCGCTTGTGAACAGTGATCAGCTGATGGTTTGTGGAATCAGTCGCGAGAGCTGTCGATAGATATGATGACGTAGGCGTGACGTATTCCTTGCTGTTGGTAGTAGATTGTGTCGTGATAGTTGCTGCTGATCAGCAGGCGCGGATATACGAATGTTGAGAAGCGGCGTCGTTTGAATTAGTGGAAACGCTGCGTTTTGAGCCTTTCGTTGGAGAGATCAGCAGTTGGTAGCAATGCTTGCGTAACCAAAGTGACGTCGTTTCGATTAGTAGATGCGTCGTCGTTTTGAGTGATTTCTCGCGACCAGCAGATAGATTGTTTTGAAGAGAGAGCTGTTATCAGCTCGTGGTTGTTTTGCTTGCGAGAGCTGTTGGCAGCTGGTGTTTGCTACGATGTCGTTTTGAAGTGTTTTCGTGCGATTGGTTATTTAGTCGTTGCTGCTGATTTTACGAAGGGAATAGAGGGCTGCTGCTGATAGACTTCTGCTGATCATTTTAGTTGATTTTAATGAATCAACAGGCGAGGCTTTACGAGGTATTTATTGAAGTGTTGATCGACACTTAGAATTATTTGGAACCAGCCATTTCTTATCTTCTTCTCCAAACCCTCGTCGAGCTACTGTTCACCGTGAATTTCCACCGCCGTTTTCCCGTCGCATCCAGCCTCTGTTTTTGGATATCTTAGTGGCGCTGGATTCCCCTTGCTTAGCTCTTTCGTTTGCTACCCATTTTGAGAAGATTGAATTGCGCTGGAAGTGGAAACGCGAAGCTGCTGGACTTCGAAGCTTTTGAGAAAAGTCTGTGCGTGCGTTCTTCTGCTAGCGTGAGCTTTTGGGTGAGTATTTCTTGTAGTTTGAGCTCGGTTTTTAGTAGTTAATGCCTGCGTAGAAGTATAGGATCGAAGTATGCTTCTGGCCGTAGGATTAGCGTGATTTTGTAGCAGAATTGAGCTAAGATATTAGCCGTGTTGTAACAGATTTCAGTAACAGATTTTCCAGGAAGTTTTCCTGCTGCGTGATTTGAGCCAGGAGGAATCTGCTAGGTAATTCGAAGGAGGAAAGGTACGATTGAGCGGCCCCTTAGCAGTTGAGCGTGAACATGTCTATTTGTTCAGTGTTGTGATTTGCTGTTATGTGGCTTACGTGATTTTAGATGGATGAATTGAATGAATTCTGTTCTGTTTCACGTATTGTAAACTGTATGCATTGATCATTGAAATTGAATGACATTCATGCATACATCTTGAGCCTGAATTGATAATTGTTTTGATTACCTGATTGGGTGTCACGTTGTGACTGGCCGACTGTTGAGTCGTGTCCGAAAAGTCCAACGCTATCATCGGAGTGGTGACTACCGGATTCGAGTGTCTACCACCGAGCTGTGATGGGCTGACGGGCCTCGATGATCACGGACCGATGATTTCCCGGTTGATAGACCGTGGTATAGAGGCGACTTGATATGATTGCCGGTTGATGCACTGGCCTTGCTGACCGATGTCCTTGACAGCCTCATGCATTCATAGCATTGATTTATAGCATGTTGCATGTTTATCTGCTTTGATAGCTCTTCGTACTGAGGCTTGACCTCGTACTTCTTTTCTTGCTTTTGTTGTTTGGGTCTGTGTTACCCATTTGCAGGAGCACTAGGTAATCAAGCTGGGCCGAGTGGAAGTTCAGCTGGTCGATCCCCGCGTCCCTGAGTCCCAGTCTATATATGATATGTATTGAACCGGGGGATGCCCCGTGTTATCATGTATTGGGGGATTTTTATTTGGTGGAAATACTTGTTGTGTTGGAGTTTGAGTCAACTCGTATTTTGTTATCGCTATTTTGAATGTATGATTTGAAGTTCAGGCCTATTGTATTTCAAAAATTTTTAAGCCCTAATTTTAAGCTTCCGTGTTTATGCGCTTATTATGTGTTAATTGTTAGTAATTAGCACGGGGCCTGACAGAACACCTCACATCATAGGGAATGAAATGGGCTGACTTCGAGAGTCGATCAATCACCACCCAAATCGCATCGCATCCCCTACTCGATCGAGGTAAATGAGTTACAAAATCCATGGCGATGTGCTCCCAATTCCATTGGGGCACCTCTAAACTCTGTAACAATCCACCAGGTGTCATCCTCTTCGCTTTGACCTGCTGGCAATTCAAACACTTAGCAACAAAACCAGAAATGTCGCTCTTCATACCTTCCCACCAGTAGTGAGACTTCAAGGCATGGTACATCTTCCTCTCGCCCGGATGCACACTGTACCGACTACAATGCGCTTCATTCATGATAGTTTCTTTCAAGTCGATTTGGTTCGGAACCAACAATCTCCCTCGAAATCTCAGACACCCATCAGAAGCAACAAAAAAATCATCAGACTGACCACTTCGAGCTTTAATCCTCAACTCATGGATATAGGGATCAGTCCTCTGCGCTTCCCTAATGTCACTCACAATCTGCGGTTCAACCCGAATCGAAAAACCAAGAAGTACTGATCACCCGGCTGAAATCTCCAACCAGAAGTACTCAACTGCTCGTAGACTCTCGAGACACTCAAAGATGCTAACATATCAGGATGGACTTTCCTACTCAAAGAATCGGCTACTAAGTTCATTCGCGCAGGTTGATATTGAATCTCGCAATTGAAATCCTTGAGCAACTCCATCCAACGACGTTGCCTAATATTCAAATCTGACTGCGTGAAGATATACTTCAATCTCTTATGGTCAATGTACACAACAAATTCTTCACCATACAGATAGTGCCGCCAAATCTTCAAGGCAAACACTATCGCAGCCAATTCAAAATCATGAACGGGGTACCTCGTCTCGTGAGGCTTCAACTGTCGAGACGCATACGCAATCACGTACCCGTTCTACATCAGCACACAACCCAAACCACTCAGAGAAGAATCAGAGCATACAACAAATCCTCCAGATCCAGACGGTAGAGCCAAAACAAGAGCAGTAGTCAACTTCTCCTTCAACGTCTGAAAACTAGACTCGCATTTGTCAGTCTAAACAAACTTCCTATCTTTCTGAGTCAACTGAGTCATAGGCCTGGCAATCGAGGAGAACTTCTCGATGAAACTTCTGTAATAGCCAGCCAATCCCAAGAAACTACGGATCTCGGAAACATTCCTAGGTCTCTCCCAGTTAAGAACTGCTTCGACCTTACTCAGATCCACCGAAATTCCTTGCGCTGAAATAACATGACCCAAAAAGTTAATTCTATCAAGCCAAAATTCACACTTACTGAACTTGGCGTACAACTGCGAGTCTCTCAATCTTTGCAACACCAAACTTAGATGCTCCTTATGCTCTCTCAAAATCCTCGAATACACCAAGATGTCATCTATGAAGATAATTACGAACCGATCGATGTACTCACTGAAGACGCAATTCATCAAATCCATGAAAATAGCTGGGGCATTCGTCAACCCAAACGGCATCACAAGAAACTCATAATGACCATATCTCGTCTGAAAAGCTGTCTTTGCCACATCAGCGTCTCTAATCCGCAACTGGTGATAGCCGGAGCGCAAATCAATCTTCGAGTACACTACTGATCCTTGCAACTGATCGAACAAGTCATCAATCCTCGGCAAAGGATACTTGTTCTTCACAGTTGCTTTGTTCAACTGTCTAAAATCAACACACATCCTCATAGATCCATCCTTATTCTTCACAAAAAGAATCGGAGCTCCCCAAGGCGACATACTCGGTCTGATGAAGCCTTTCTCCAGAAGGTCTCTCAACTGTTCCTTGAGTTCCTTCAACTCTGCTGGCGCCAACCGATACGGAGCTCTAGAAATCGGGGTTACACTGGGCACCAACTCGATACTGAAGTCGATCTCATGTCTCGGAGGGAATCCAGGAATCTCATCCGGAAACACGTCGGGAAACTCTCGGACGATCGGGATGTCACTCAACTCGAATTGTGACTCTTGGGAAACGTCAAGCGCATATATCATAAATCCAGCATTATCCAGCGATAACAGACTAAACATCTCCATGGCAGACATCAGTGGAATCTTCGACCTCGAATCCGTGCCGTAGAAATCCCACTTCTCACCTGAATCGGGGCGAAAAATCTCACCACACCATGGAAACAGTCAACAGTAGCCTTATAGCTAGACAATACATCCATTCCCAAGATGCAATCAAAATCTCTCATCTCCAAGACAATCAGATTCGCCACTAGCACGTTCTGATCAAATCGAATCACACTATCCACCACGATCTCACGGGACATCATCCACACACCAGCAGGAGTAGATACAGATACGACATCACACAGTTCCATGCAGAAACAAAGGAGTGTGACGCTCCTGTATCAATTAAAACTCTCGCAGGAAAATAAAAGATAGAACATATACCTACGATAAACATACCAGGTGTCTCCTCAGCCTGCTCCCCCAACAAGGCATTCACCCGGGCCTGCTACGATATCTGAAACTGAGGTCTAGAAGATCCTCCAAACCTAGACGGTTCATGGGGTTGAAATCTAGATCGCTGGGTCGGAATAGGAAACTGCGGTCTCTGTGAAGAACCACCAGCCGAACCCTACTGCAAAGGAACCGAAGTCTGTCCCCTCAACAAAGGACACACTCTAACATAGTGTCCAGGCTGTCCGCGGTTACGGCAAGACCCATGAACTCCACGACACTGCGAAGTCGGATGCTTCCCCCCGAACTGTCCACAAGACATACTACCAGAACCACTGCTAAAAGAACTCACAGAACCAGAGGAACTCGAATTTGCCTTCTTCTTGAACTGCTTCACTCGAGGTTTAAACTGTTGGCGATTCGATTGCTGCGACCCTTGAGGAGATTGGTACGATTGCGACATACTCTGCACCGACTGAAAAGCACGTCCAGACGTCGGCTGAACCGGAGCCTCTGCCTCCAACAAACTCTCGTCAATGTCTACCGCTCTATTCACAGCGTCAACATAAGTCATAGGAGAACAAGACAACACCATCCGAAACATGTCAGGCCTCAATCCCTTCATGAACTTGTTCCTCTTCGTCCTCTCCTCGTTAGCTACATGGGGACGTACATCAAGAGCGAAGAGAACTGTCGGGCATACTCAGCTACTCTCATGTTCCCTTGCTTCAGATTATCAAACTTTCTCTCTCGACTGCTGTAGTAGGACTCCGGGGTATACTCCTGCTGGAACGCGACACAGAAGCTCTCCCAAGTAATCACAGCCCCACTCTCACGTAAGATACAGGAAGTACCTCTCCACCAGCGCTGCGCATTATCCCTCAATTGCAACACCGCCAGCTTTAATCTCTTCTCAGGAGTGTACTTCAAAGTATCAAACAGCTCCTCCATCTGCACTAGCCAACTCTCGGCCAACGCACCACCCTCAGCAGCAGTAAAAGTCGGAGGGTTCGTCCGCTGGAATCTATCTAAGACTAGCTCCATCTCGCCTATCTGTCTCGTAACATCCTCAACCTACTGATTGCCCTCATCACTATCCGAGGCCCTAGACTCCTCTGCGGAACGTCTAGTAGTCCAACCTATACCTCTCCTCGGCGACATCTAAACAATCTCAGGGTAAGACTAACAGCAGATATCAAAGAGACAGATAATATAATCACGTAAGTCACAGAGTCAATCAAAATCAAATCAATACTCTGTGCCTAGACTCGAGTGTGAATTAAAGGAAATCGAGCTTATCCCATTAAGCTCTGATACCAAAAATGTCAGGCCCCGTGCTAATGACTCAAGATTAACGCACAAACAAGCACATAACGTGGAAGCATAAAAGCAGGTCTTAAAAAGTTTTTCGAAGAGTTGGGCCTGAACTCAACAATCATTCAAAATATTCATAATCAAAATACGAGTTAACTCAAACTTATATAACAACAGGCAATAACAAGTATAAAATCAGATACAGATCCCCAATACATAAAAACACAGGGCATCCCCTGGTTCAATACATAATACACATATAACTGGGACTCAAAGGAACGGGGATCGATTAGCTGGCACTCCACTCTGTCCAGCCTGACTACCTGAAGATCCTGCAAATGGGCAACGCACACCCAGACACAAAATCAGTAAAAGAAATACGAGGTCAAGCCTCAGTACGAAGAGCCATCAAAACAGCAAATCATGCAACATGCTATAAATCAGGTTATGAAATGCATGAGGCTGTCAAGGAATCGGTAATCAAGACAAGTGTATCAACTAGAAAATCATCTCACGTCGAGCCTCCATAACACGGTGTATCAACCGGGAAATCATCGGTCCGTGATATTCGGGGCCCGTCAGCCCATCACAGCTTGGTGGTAGACACTCGAATCCGGCAGTCACCACTCCGATGATAGCGTTGGACTTTTCGGGCACGACACATCTGTCGGCCAGTCACAATGTGGCTCTCAATCAGGACATCAATCAATCAATCTGGCTCAAGATGTATGCATGAATGCCATTCAATAATAAATTCTAAATGCATACAATAACAATACGTGAAAACAGAACATCAATAACCAAAATACGGTAAAATCTGTTCACGTAATTCAGCCATCAATTCAACAGAATTCATAAAACGAAATATAGCCATGTCCACGCTCAAATCTGTTAGAGCTGCTCAATTCGTACCTCACAGCTTCAATCTACCTCAACAGATTTCTCAAAGGCACGGCAGAACTCAGCCTAAGAAAATCAGCTTTGATGCAATCACAACTATACGACGGGATCCATTAGCATTGTCCTCGGGACCAATCACAAGAGGAGCAGCAAGAAGTTCAAAGAAGCCCTTCACGGAATCGTTTTGAGCACCCAAGAAATGTTTAAAGAAGAGGGGAATCATGCACATGAAAATCTAGTTGCAGGGTTAAGAGATTATATTATCAATATTATTCAAGTCCAAGACTAGAAAATGAAGGATGAACAAAAAACGAGTACATGCATGCGCTGCATGCATAGGACATTTGGTTTCACATGCATAGGACATTTGGTTTGTTTTGGCTTTTAAATACCTTCCTTAAGTTAAGATTTTCAAATAGTATTAGATAATGTAATAGATTGAGTCCTTCCATGACTAGGAGATTTGTTTCCTAATAAAAAGGAATTCTAGGTTGGAAAGAATCATTAGGACTCTTGGAAACAAGTCTATATATATATTAGGAGATGAATTTCGAAATTATTGAAGTTTTATGAATAAAAACCTTTTGTTTTCTTGCAAAGTTGGTGTTTACCTCAAAAAAATCAATCTTATCAAAGTCTATAACTTTGTGGCGTTTGTCGGTTGATCTTCGCACGGATTGTCAAAGACGAGTTCCTTTGAAGGTTCGCTTGAGATTGATCGTTTTCTTTTCGTTGTGATTTTTGTTTCCTTTGAGAATTCATACGGAAAAGGATTTCACACATCCTAAACATCTTGTTCTAACGATTGGGCATAATTCGGTTCTCTTGGCCATTGAATTGAGGGCACGTGAGAATCAATATCACGTCTTTGCCTTTCTTAATCAACGAGAATCATATCAACAATTGATTGTGTTAGAGAAAAAAAATATCTACACATGCAATGCTTAATAAATATTATAAATTAAAAGAAATATTAACAAACTAAAATGAATAATTATCTTTATAATAACCTTGAATATCTCCTTAATTGCTCCGAACTCTTAATTATATAACCTTTTCTTGCAGGTAAAAATGTCAGAACGAAGGACCGAGAAGGAGGTGGGCTAGGGTTTGAACCCAGGGCTGTCCAAGGTTCAAATGGAATCCTTGTTTGGCGAAGTGACTAGGATGGTAAGGGCTGAATTGGAACTCCTTCATGATAGAATGAGTAGGTTGGAGGTTAGTGCAAGTGGAAGTAAGCCCAAATAAAAAAAAATCGAGAGTGAATTTGAGGTGGAGGATGAGTTTGAGGAGCACAGTGTTGGGGCAGGAATAAGCGAGAGCAAGGGTACAGCAGGTGTAGGCATTCAGCAATGCATGGGCAATACAATGAGGGGGCGAGAGAGGATGGTAATGTGAGTAGCATTAAGATGAAGATTCCTTCTTTTCGAGAAAAATCATACCTAGAGGCGTATCTCGAGTGGGAAAAGAGGGTAGAGTTCGTGTTTTATTGCCACCATTACTCCGAACTTAAGAAAGTTAGGTTGGCGGTTGTGGAGTTTTCAGATTATGCACTTCTCTGGTGGGATAAAGTAGTGGCAAATAAGAAGCGGTACAATGAGAGGCCTATTGAGACATGGGATGAAATGAAGAGTGTTGAGGAAGAGGTTTGTACCCAACCACTATTATCGAGAGATGTTTAAGAGATTACAAAGCTTGAGGCAGGGAACAAAGAGTGTGGAGGATTATTACAAGGAGATGGAAACCACCGTGATCCGGACTAATCTTGAGGAGGAGGATGAGGATACACTATTGAGACATGGGATGAAATGAAGAGTGTTGAGGAAGAGGTTTGTACCCAACCACTATTATCGAGAGATGTTTAAGAGATTACAAAGCTTGAGGCAGGGAACAAAGAGTGTGGAGGATTATTACAAGGAGATGGAAACCACCGTGATCCGGACTAATCTTGAGGAGGAGGATGAGGATACAATGGCAAGGTTTTTGTGTGGCCTGAATCGAGAAATTCAAGATCAAGTGGAGCTTAGGCACTACATTGACTTGGATGAGATGGTGCAAATGGAGATCAAGGTGAAGCAACAAATCAAGAGACGAGGAGTGGGACGCACCACCTATCAAGCCGGAAGCTCAGCCTCTACTTGGCGTCCAAACCAGGTAGAACGAGAGGAGGGCAAGGTAAGGAATAAAACCAAACCCGAAAGTAAACCAGAGGCATCTAGTCAAGGAATACAAGGTACTTCTGCATCCCCTTCTAATCGAACAAGAGAGATTAAATGCTTTAGGTGCCAAGGGCTTGGCCATATTGCTAGCCAATGTCCAAACAAGAGGGTAATGATCGTGGACGCCACTGGTGAGTTGGTTTCAGAGAGTGAGGGTGTTGAGGATGATGATAATAGTGATAGTATGCCTGAGTTGGAGGACCCTAGTGAGGGTTATGAGGCTGTTGTGGGAGACTCTCTTGTGGCTAGGCGTTTATTGAGCACGCACATTAAAGACGAAGATGATAGCCAAAGGGAGAACTTATTTCACACTCGTTGCTTTGTGGGTGGGAAAGTTTGTTCTGTTATCATAGATGGGGGGAGCTGCACTAACGTGGCAGTTGTGAGTTAGTAAACAAATTGGGGTTGGCTACTTTGAAACATCCAAAACCCTATAGGTTGCAATGGTTGAATGACTGTGCAGAAGTGAATGTGACTAAGCAAGTGAGGGTGCCTTTTTCCATTGGAAAATACGAGGATGAGGTGACATGTGATGTGGTTCCCATGCAAGCTTGTCATATCCTTTTGGGGCGTCCATGGCAATTTGATAGGAAGGTGACGCACGATGGCTACACCAACAGGTATTCTTTTATATCAAAAAAAGAAGAATGTGGTGCTTACCCGTTATCTCCAAGGCAAGTATTGGAGGATCACTTGAAAAAAAAAGGGGAGACAAAGAGTGACGTGGTCGAAAAAAAGAGTGAACAAAAAAGTGAGATGACCACAAATAGAAAAGAAAAAAAAGTAGAGAAGGAGAATGGGGAGGAGGAGAAAGAGGCCAAAAAAAAATGTTTATGGCCCAAAAGAGTGAGTTGAGAGGTGTTTTGCATTCAAAAAGTCCACTTGTGTTACTTATTTACAAGGAGATCCTCCTAAACACAAGTGACATGGCCGGATCACTGCCGAGCATTCTTATTACTCTTTTGCAGGACTTTGAAGATGTGTTTCTCGAACAGTTTTCGGAGGGATTACCACCCCTGAGAGGGATTGAGCATCAAATTGACTTGGTGCCGGGGAGTGCTTTGCCAAACCGTCCAGCATATAGGTGCAATCCAGAAGAGGCTAAAGAGCTTCAATGACAGGTGAGTGAGCTTTTACTTAAGGGCTATGTGCGTGAGTCAATGTCACCTTGTGCTGTGCCTGTTTTATTGGTGCCAAAGAAAGATGGATCTTGGCGGATGTGTGTAGATTCCAGGGCTATCAATAACATTACTATCAAGTATAGACATCCCATACCTAGACTACATGATATGTTGGATGAGTTGCACGGGTCTACCATCTTTAGCAAAATCGATCTTAAAAGTGGTTACCATCAGATTAGAATGAGGGAAGGTGATGAGTGGAAAACTGCGTTTAAGACCAAGTATGGCTTGTATGAATGGTTAGTGACGCCATTTGGCTTAACGAATGCACCGAGAACTTTTATGCGACTAATGAATCATGTCCTGCGTACATACATTGGTAAGTTTGTAGGGGTTTACTTTGACGATATCCTGATATATAGTAAACATTTGGATGAGCATGTTGAGCACTTGAGGCTCGTACTAACAACACTTAGGGCGGAACATCTGTATGCTAATTTCAAGAAGTGTGTGTTTTGTACGGAAAAACTTGTTTTCCTTGGATATGTTGTGAGATCCCAAGGTGTACAAGTGGATGAAGAAAAGGTGAGTGCTATTCGGGATTGGCCAACGCCTACTACTGTCGGTCAAGTTCGGAGTTTCCATGGCCTTGCCAGCTTCTACAGGAGGTTTGTAAGAGACTTTAGCACACTAGCAGCACCTATGACAGCGGTGATCAAGAAGAACGCTTCTTTCCATTGGGGCGCGGATCAAGAGAAGTCCTTTCAAATCATTAAGCAAAAACTGATTAATGCTCCTGTACTTGTATTGCCTGATTTTTATAACACTTTTGAAATTGAATGTGATGCTTCAAGATTAGGTATTGGGGGAGTGTTAATGCAAGGAGGAAGGCCCGTTGCTTACTTTAGCGAGAAACTTACTGGCGGTGCGTTGAACTACCCAACTTATGACAAGGAGTTGTACGCATTGCTGAGGTCTCTTGAGGCATGGCAGCACTACCTTAGGCCGAAAGAGTTTGTGATTCACACGGATCATGAGTCCCTCAAGAACCTTATAGGGCAGCAAAATCTTAACCAGAGGCATGCCAAGTGGGTGGCATTCATCGAGACATTTCCCTATGTGATCAAGTACAAACAAGGTAAGGAAAACATAGTGCCCGATGCACTATCACGAAGGTACGTTTTATTCTCCACCCTAGGTTCGAAGTTCTTGGGATTTGAACATGTAAAAGAGTTATATGCACTAGATGATGATTTTACGGATGTGTTTGAGTGTTTCATGCATGGAACATATGAAAAATTTTATTTGCATGAGGGGTTCTTATTTAGGTAACATAGATTGTGCATCCCTAAGTCTTCCATTAGAGAATTGCTTGTTAAAGAAGCGCGTGGGGGTGGCCTAATGGGACATTTTGGTGTGGCTAAGACCTTGAACGCATTGCATGAACATTTTTTTTGGCCTCATATGAAACGTGATGTCCAGCGTCATAGTGAAAGGTGTATAACATGTAGACAAGCAAAGTCTAGGGTACAACCGCATGGGCTGTATACGCCACTTCCTGTTCCTATTGAACCTTGGGTTGACTTGTCTATGGATTTTTTTCTGGGGCTACCTAGGTCTAAGAAGGGAAGGGACGCTATTTTTGTGGTGGTTGACCGTTTCTCCAAAATGGCTCATTTTATCGCCTGTCATAAAGCGGATGATGCTTCTAATGTGGCTGACTTGTTCTTTAGGGAGGTTGTTAGACTGCATGGAATGCCTAGGAGCATTGTGTCTGATAGGGAAACACGATTTTTGAGTTACTTTTGGAAGACGCTATGGTGCAAGCTTGGTACTAAGTTACTCTTTTCTAATACTTGTCACCCTCAGACGAATGGACAAACTGAAGTTGTTAATAGGACTTTAGGGACACTATTGCGTTCCATAATAAGCAAGAATTTAAAGAGTTGGGAAGAGTGTTTAGCTTTTGTAGAGTTTGCATATAATAGGAGTGTTCACTCTACTACAGGGTTTTCTCCATTTGAGATTGTATATGGTTTTAACCCAATAACTCCTATGGATTTGTTGTCTCTCCCTATGAGTGAAAGGTTGAACTTAGATGGCATGAAAAAGGCTGAGTATGTGAGAACTCTACATGAGAAGGTCAGAGCCAACATCGAGAAGAAGATTCAGCAATACACCAGGAAAGCCAACAAAGGAAATAAGAAGGTTACTTTTGAGCCTGGAGACTGGGTGTGGCGGCACTTAAGGAAAGAACGATTCCCAGAGAAGAGACGTTCCAAACTCTTACCACGGGGAGATGGACCATTCCAAGTGCTAGAGAGGATCAATGATAATGCCTACAAGTTGGATCTACCCGATGAGTATAATGTGAGTTCTAGTTTTAATGTTAGTGACCTCTCTTTATTTGATGTAGGTCACGATAATGATTTGAGGACAAATCCTTCTCAAGAGGGGGAGGATGATGCAATCACAACTATACGACGAGATCCATTAGCATTGCCCTCGGGACCAATCACAAGAGGACGCAGCAAGAAGTTCAAAGAAGCCCTTCACGGACTCGTTTTGAGCACCCAAGAAATGTTTAAAGAAGAGGGGAATCATGCACATGAAAATATAGTTGCAAGGTTAAGAGATTATATTATCAATATTATTCAAGTCCAAGACTAGAAAATGAAGGATTAACGAAAAAAGAGTACATGCATGTGCTGCATGCATAGGACATTTGGTTTCACATGCATAGGACATTTGGTTTGTTTTGACTTTTAAATTACTTTCCTTAAGATAAGATTTTCAAATAGTATTAGATAAGGTAAGAGATTGATTCCTTCCATGACTAGGAGATTTGTTTCCTAATAAAAAGGGATTCTAGGTTGGAAAGAATCATTAGGACTCTTGGAAACAAGTCTATATATATATTAGGAGATGAATTTAGAAATTATTGAAGTTTTATGAATAAAAACCTTTTGTTTTCTTGCAAAGTTGGTGTTTACCTCAAAAAAATAAAACTTATCAAAGTCTATAACTTTGTGGCGTTTGTCGGTTGATCTTCGCACGGATTGTCAAAGACGAGTTCCTTTGAAGGTTCGTTTCAGATTGATCGTTTTCTTTTCGTTGTGATTTTTGTTTCCTTTGAGAATTCATACGGAAAAGGATTTCACACATCCTAAACATCTTGTTCTAACGATTGGGCATAATTCGGTTCTCTTGGCCATTGAATTGAGGGCGCGTGAGAATCAATATCACGTGTTTGTCTTTCTTAACCAACGAGAATCATATCAAGCTTTCTCCTGACCTCCTCAACCTCGGCAGAAGCTATCCTGCACCTTAAATCTGTTATAACATCTAATATATATCAGCTCAACACTAAGTCGAATCCTCTTAGTACCTACGATCGAGAACTAAATATTTCACACATCCTAAACATCTTGTTCTAACGATTGGGCATAATTCGGTTCTCTTGGCCATTGAATTGAGGGCGCGTGAGAATCAATATCACGTGTTTGTCTTTCTTAACCAACGAGAATCATATCAAGCTTTCTCCTGACCTCCTCAACCTCGGCAGAAGCTATCCTGCACCTTAAATCTGTTATAACATCTAATATATATCAGCTCAACACTAAGTCGAATCCTCTTAGTACCTACGATCGAGAACTAAATTCCAATTCTACCGTTCTACGCTGGATTAGCAGCTGAAACTAAACTTAAAACTAGTTGGAAACACTTACTCAAGCTTCCAGAAGAACCAAAGAACACACGGTTCAGATCTCACGAAAATCTTCGAACACACAGGTTCTTCGCGCTTCTCTCCAACGCCGATTCAGGCCTCCTAGCAAGCATCAATCGAAAGAGCAACCAAGGAGAATCCATCGCCACCAATCTCGTTCAAAACAACGGCTGGAATCGACAGAAATCGAGGGAAGAAATGTTCGGGTGAACAGTAGCTATCGAGGGTTTCAAGATGGAGATAAGAAATATCGAGTGGAAAATGCTCTAATTGTCGCTCAACACTTATATATATAAATCTCCATACAACAGCTGTTGTTCCCCTAAATCAGACGTCAGGTAATGCTACAGTAGAAATATTACAACTTAATCCAACGTTTCTTCTCAACGGGAACAGCCGACACCAATAGACTTTGCACTTCCATTACACAACATCAAACGACGCCGTACCAACTAATCGAAACTACACCGCAGCATCCAACAGCTGAGAACAGATCTCTCTCAAAACGACCAACAGCTGAAATGCTAAATAACTCAAACGATGACGTATCAGGGTTCCCGCTAACAAAGATAAAACGACGTCGCCTCACTACCAACAGCTGGTCACTCAAACCAAGAGCTGATCACTCGACTTAATAAGATCCCTCGCAAAGGCAACGGCTGATTAGCGCTAGAACATCAGCAGTCAACTCAGCTGTTGACCAACACTTGACAGCTGCTCGCACACGCGTTAATGCTAACTGCTGCTTTCCGCTACACACTCACTGCTGAGTTGACTAGCGTTGACATCTGATTACGCCACTACTGAAATACCAACAGCTGAATTGCCCGCAAGCCTTCGCATAAAAACGCTGCTGGCTTTACTTCTCCCAGCGATAAACCTTACTGCTGAACTCAAATTCTAGAAGTCTGAACTACACAAACCAAACTTCACTACAATTCCTCAAAATCTGATAACAAAATCCCTAAAATCTCGTGACTAATCCTAGGAAAAACTGATTAATCACTATTTGAATTTCTCAATTCTCACAGACAGACTCAATCTACCCCGCTCATTTATCTCAGTCCGAGAAACTTAAGCTCTGATACCACCTGTTGTGGGGACTTCGGGTTGCTAATCTCATCTTAAGGGACAAATAAATATTAATTACAAATTTTATTCATCTAATTTAAGCAAGAAGAAAAAGAAGATACAAATTTTTTTTTGGGCGCGGGTGCGCTTAAATGACCCTAAAGACTTCTCAACTTGATCTCCTTGCTATCAAAAGAAGTTTGTTGGTGTATAAATCATTCATTCAATACAAAATGCATCTATAAGAGGTAAACACCATCAAACACAATCTAAACATTCATTTAAACTTCAACCTCATTATTTAGGATACATGAAGTCCCAACATAAACTAGTACTCAACAAGTAGAAAACATATACATGGTTTCTTGTTTTCGAACATGTTTGACAACCTCATATATTACAAACTTTTGCTAAAACCCGAGTCACCACGTGCTAATCTTCATCTCGATCTATCATGGTCGTCTCTGACTCGATCCTGCCCCACCTATTGCCATGCACACATACAAAAACATAGCAATAGCCGGATAACTCTGGTGAGAATATAATTCCCAGTATAAAAAACATAACATGCAATATATCATGAGCATAGATGCAATGCATGTGGAAGGAATAGGCTATCAAATCTGATAACAATAAATCTTGGTTCTTGGGATCCCGGGGAAGAAAATCTCAAACCAACCACCGACTCTCCCAATCGAGGTGGCGTCAAGTATCTCAATCCCCTGACTTTGGTGCAACCATAGTGAGTCATCTAGCTCTGGAAGTAAATCTACATTCCATGCCACTCAACTATAGCCCTCCAAACGTCATTTGCACTCTAGGCTATCCAGCCCTCTATGCTTTTCAAGGTAGCGTTCAAGATGAATGCGACATAATCTTGATGCATTAATCTAAAATCAATAAAGGGCAATACATGCTAATCAAGCAATTATAAACAAGTATATCACACAAAATCAGTCAAGTAATCAAACAAGAGCAGTAAGCATTCAAGTATGTGGTTTTAGGGAAATCGAGATCATATCTATCTCGAATGTTCTATCCCAGCTTGATTGATGTCAATCTATACCTTTCAATATCGGTTCTGAAAGTGCTTCAAATCTGAAACATATATCAACAACAAACAAGTTCATATCAAAATCTTTTCAAACACATATCAATTGCCAAGGGTAGAAATCACTACAAACCTTGATCAAAACTTTACCGATTTGAATTCTAAACTTCTCGAGTTTGCTGACCTTCAATTCAAATCTGAAAGGAAGTATATTATGATCAAAATCAGAATTCAAACTCAATCCAATACACGGCTCAATCATTTGCTTCAAAACTCATCAATTCTCAAACCGACGATGTAACGGCTAAAAATCGGTAACACGAGCTTTAAATATATCAAGATATCAATCAAATACAATCCATATCACACCCATATCATCACAATAACATCATAAGGAATTCGAAATCAGCAGTACTAGCAAGCTTCTTTTGCGAAATAGCTCAAAAAATCATAACTAATTCTAACGCTGAACTTTTCTCGATCCGTCTTGGATATACAATCGTTGTACACTCAAGCACATATACCATCATAATCTGA
This sequence comes from Dorcoceras hygrometricum, assembly GCA_001598015.1. Lineage (NCBI taxonomy): Eukaryota > Viridiplantae > Streptophyta > Magnoliopsida > Lamiales > Gesneriaceae > Dorcoceras > Dorcoceras hygrometricum. The sequence goes on from KQ986739.1 coordinate 99,094, forward strand.
ATCCATAAGCATCTCAAAATCAAAGCATAGTGGAACATAATAAAACTTACATCAGAACAAATCCTTCGACGTGAGGATCGCAAATATACGACCGCTTCTAAATTCTGACGGCCGGATGATGAAAATCGAAGCTTGTAATTGTAAAATAACCAAAATGGTGTGAGAAATCTCTGAACCTACTGCCCTCTCACGTTAAAATATAGAGGAAGAGATGAAAATTAGATATATATAAGCCAATTTGCAATTTAGTCCCTGAAAACTCCCGTAATTTCAATTCAGTCAAGTGATTTAAATCAAATTTCAATCCTAATAATTCAAGAACATTATATTTTAATTCCAAACTCGAAATATTCTTGAATTAAATATTCTCGGATTAAAATAACTAATCTCGGATTATTAAATCAAATAATCCCGGGCCTTACAACTAGTACATATATGTTATACGCTACTGGGACACTCAAACCACCTCCTCGGGCACCTCCCGCTGAGTCAAAGCCACGACCAGCAGAGAAACCTGGGAAACCTGGAAACAACACACAGGCAACAAACACCAGCCCCAGAGGGACCTCGAGGTCAAACCCCAGTACGGAGAGCATCAATAAACATCACAAGGAAAGCAACAGATAGTATGCAAATGCTATGCAAGGGATCAAGGCTACAACCGAATGCAGGGAGCCAAAGGATCTCAACAACATCTAAACAGCAAGATCTGATCAAAGGAACAATCAGTAGTGGCCACAGGTATACTGAGCACATGGGAGCTACCCACTCATCTCCAGTACACCATACCAGATGCCAACAATCAGCTCCACCTGATGTTGCTCACTCATGAGATGTGGGAGCTACCCACTCCGCTCATAGCAGCTAACAAACCCAGTAGGGTGAATGTGGTACGGGAGTTATCCGCTCACCTCCAAGGTATACGGGAACTACCCTCTCGTCCTTGAACATAACATCCTGGTACTCACAATTCAACAGAACAGGCATAGCTAGCAAAACAGGGCTCGACAGCAATATGCGTGTATGCAAATGCAACAGCTGATATTATAACACAGGCACAAGTAATAACAGCACAGAGCAACAAGCAGCTTGCCACAATGACGCAGATCCACCACCTGCTCAACGGCAACACAACAACTGCTCAAAGACCAAAGCACAGAAAAGCAACAGCCGGGAGCTACAACTCGACCAGTGCTATCCTACCTCAACAAACACCACATAAAGCTCTAACAAGCTTAAATGCAGGAACTGAACTTACCCCAAAAAGCTAGGAGAAAAATCCGACGCTTATGCCAACAGACTACACAAGGGAGATGTCTTCGCACACCTCACCAGCTTCAAGCAAACGTTCGAAAACAATATCCAAACGAAGCGTCTCAGCAAGAGGAGTCCAACGCTACCACTCTCTCCCTCGTCGGAACTGTCTACCACCGGCAATCGAAGAAGATAAGGTTCGATGAACAGTAGCTAGGGTATCGCGACAGAATTTGGCAATCAGGAAAAATATTCTAAGTGTCGGGAACAATATTAGATAACAAAGCCAAGCTCTCCATTTAATCTCACTGCTGACAGAAAATAGGAACAGCTCCACCGACAACTTAAACTATCGCAACTGAAATTCCCGCTCGCAAAGCAGATCTTGCAACAGATCTCTCACTAAGCCAAAACAGCGATCGCTACTAGCTCAAACGACGTCGCAGAGAACTACTGTCGCAACTGGACACGTCACCTGCTACTCACTGCTGAATACTAACCAACATCTGATAGCAACGCTACAACAGTTATCTCACCAAGATGACGCTAACGCAACTCACAGCTGATCTTCTTCGCTAACCCCAAAACGCTATCGTTCCAACTAATCCAAATGACGACATACTAGCACCCGATACTGAAACACGCTAGCGCACTCGCTACTGCTCAGCATACTGATCTCTCTACGACTGCTGAAACAACCACTCAGCGATAGCTTCTGACGTCACCACTGCTGAATGCCAACATTCAGCAATTATTCGTGCTAACTGTTGAACAGCTTCCGCGAAAGAACTCAACTAACCAAAGTTGTTCTAAGAACAAGCAGAACCCGATAGCTTCTCCAAGCTCATCAACTCAAAGCTGATCTAAATCAAACCCGATTAATTAACTCAATTAATAAGTTGTTCTAAGAACAAGCAGAACCCGATAGCTTCTCCAAGCTCATCAACTCAAAGCTGATCTAAATCAAACCCGATTAATTAACTCAATTAATCTTATCAGCTTTCGGGTCTCACACCATGCAACCAGATCTGAAACCTACTAAGTCAAATAACAACACTAACTCAGGGACGCAAAGCTCAGAGCTGCAAATTGGGAGCTACAAACTCAACCAGCTCTGTCCTACCCTTATAGCTCAACAAACAGCTCTAAACGAAGCGCAAGGTAGGAACTAACACTTACCCAACAAGCTACCTGAAAGGCGGAAGCAAGTCTGCTCAAATCCTAAAAGACTACACAGGGAAGCTTCCTTCGCGCTCTTCTTCCAACTAATCGCGAGCCTTTGAAAGAGGTATGAGAAGAATCACCCTGGCAAGAGGAGTCTAGCGCTACCACTCTCGCATCCGTCGGAGCTGCCTACCGCCGAAATTCAAAGGAAATAAGCTTCGTTGAACAGTAGCTAGGGTACCGCGACAGGGTAAGCTTACGAGAATATTTCTAAGTGTCGGGAAACAATAGCAAGACTACGGTTAAAGTCTTCTATATATACCACTTTAGTTCCCAAAATCTGATGAACAATAACCACCGACAAAACCTTCTCAAAGCTGTTCCCAACTCAGATCTGAGTAACACTCCAGATCTGGATCTTACGTTAACACAGCGCGCTATTAACAAACGATGTCGCAACACAAGTCAAATAACAATACACGCGTCTCTCAAAACGGCGTCGTACTGAAGTCCCCTGTTCCTACTGGACACGTCATCCCGATAACACGAAATCTGCTATCGCTAAACGGCGTCACCTCGCCACTCAGATCTGAAAGACCAGATCTCACACAAGCGTTGACCAATCAAAGCTGAAATCCCTGGACCACTCCAATCTATCCCAAACCACAAATCGGACCTATCCACGTATCACTACAACACGCTAAACCAAATCTGGTTTCTTCCAAAACGATGTCGCTTCACCACACGCTAACAAAATTCACTAGCGTGCCCAGAATAACGCGTGACTACCATATTTCACCACCACATATGAATGCGATCACCCAACGCTGACCAACACTCAAATCTGAACATTTTCCCGCAGAAGTTATCTAACAATCCAGATCTGTTCGAAGGCTTATACTGACCCGATTAATTCACCAAGCATACCAGCCCAAAGCTGGCTCATCCCAGATCTGTTCAAGCCAAATCTGGTCTATGCTAAACCCGATTCATTAACTCAATTAATCCAATAATATTTCGGGTCTCACATCTCTCCCCCACTGAAAATAAGATTTCGTCCTCGAAATCAAACAACGACTCCAGGTCTGAACCTGAACTCAACAGAACATTCCAAAACTGGATAACCACGCTATTTACAAAATAATCAGTAACCTCTAACACGCAACAGGAGGCTACTAACCAAGAGTTCAAGTTAACTGGAACAAATAATAACAAACAAACTACTAGCTACTAGAGTCAAATGCAAGATCTACTCAAACAGATAAGGCCATTCGCGTTGCATTTTCTCTTCCAACTCCCACGTATCTTCTTATCTACCATGTTTGCTCCATTGAACCATCACCAAAGGAATGGTCTTGTTCCGCAACTGATTCCTCCTTTCTGTCCAAGATCTGCAAGGGATATTCCACATAACTCAAAGTCCGATCCAGCTCCACCTCGTCAGTTCGCAACACATGAGAAGGATCTTGCTCATAATTCCTCAACATAGACACATGAAACACATCATGTAATGAGGACAGATCTGGCGGCAGCAACAAACGATAAGCCAACGGGCCAATCCTTTCGACAATTTCATAAGGTCCAACATAACGAGGAGCCAATTTTCTCTTGAGATCAAATCTCATGACATTTCTAAAAGGAGAAACTTTCAAGAAAACTAGATCTCCAACCTGAAATCTAAAGGCCTACGCCTTCTGTTCGCATAGCTCGCTTGGCGATCTTGTGCAGCTTTCATACGCTGGCGAATCAGATCTACTTGATCTCTCATCTACTGCACAAGTTCTGGAGAAGACAGCTGCTTCTACCCGACTTCTTCCCAAAAAATCGGCGATCTGCATTTCCTACCATACAAAGCTTCAAATGGTACCATACCAATCGTGATCTGGTAGCTGTTATTGTAAGAAAACTCAATCAAAGACAACGAATCTTGCCAGCTACCACTGAAGTCCATCACAACAGCTCTCAACATATCCTCTAAGATCTGGATAGTCCTCTCAGATTGGCCATGGGTTTGGGGATGATACGCAGGACTCATAGCCAATCTAGTACCCAAAGCTGTTTGCAAACTCTTCCAAAACCTGGAAGTAAATCTCGGATCACGATCTGAAACAATAGTCACAGACACGCCATGCAATCTTACAATGAAATATATGTACAGTTTTGTCAGGCCCCGTGCTAATTACTAACAATTAACACATAATAAGCGCTATAAACACGGAAGCTTAAAACGCCCCGTGCTAATTACTAACAATTAACACATAATAAGCGCATAAACACGGAAGCTTAAAATCAGGGCTTAAAAATTTTTCGAAATACAATGGGCCTGAACTCAAATATACATTCAAAATATTGATAATCAAAATATGAGTTAACTCAAACTCATACGCAACAGGTAATAACATATCTCAAATCAAATACAGATCCCCAATACATGATAACACGGGGCATCCCTCGGCTCAATACATATCATACATATATAACTGGGACTCAAGGATGCAGGGATCTACCAGCTGGCGCTCCACTCGGTCCAGCCTGGTTGCCTGTATTTCCTGCAAATGGGCAACACAGACCCAAACAAAACAAAAGCAGGAAACAAGTACGAGGTCAAGCTTCAGTACGAAGAGCTATCAAAGCAGATAAACATGCAACATGCTATAAATCAATGCTATGAATGCATGAGGGCTAGGAAATCAGTCATCTAGGCCAGTGTATCAACCGGAAAAACATATCAGGTCGCCTCTATACCATGGACAATCAAGCGGGAAATCATCGGTCCGTGATCATCGGGGCCCGTCAGCCCATCACAGCTCGGCGGTAAACACTCATATCCAGTAGTCACCGCTCCGATGATAGCGTTGGACTGGTGCACAACACATCTGTTGGCCAGCTCCAACGTGGCTCGGGTCGTCAATCAAATCTGTCAAAGCCCAATATGTATGCATGTATTCCAATCAATATCAATGCTCAATGCATACAGCTCATAATACGTGAAACAGGAACATAATTCAATTAATTCAATTAAATTCAATTTCCAGATTCACGCAAATCACTAAGGGCTGCTCGATTCGTACCTTTCCTCCTCAATTACCTAACAGATTTCTCAACAGGGCACGGCAATCACACGGCCTGTGGAAGCAGATTTCTCCAGGCTTTGCAATACACGGCAGAATGCTTTCTGTGAAATCTGTTACAGGTACTCAATATCTTAGCTCAATTCTGCTACACAATCATGTTAATCCTACGGCCAGAAGTATACTTCAATCCCACACTTCTACGCAGGCATTAACTACTAAAAACCGAGCTCAAACTACAAGAAATGCTCACCCAAAATCTCAAAAGAAACGACGGCAGAATCTGCTCAACGAAACCAGCAACTCACGAACGCGCAGGGCCTTCGGGATTTCTCAACTCGTTGCTCTTAGCTTCCAAACTAGTATCAATCGAAAGAGCAAGTTGCAAAGGGTCCAGCGCCACTAAGAACGTCAAACACAGAGGCTGGAAATGACGGGAAAAAATGGTGATAGAAAATGTCGGTGAACAGTAGTTCGACGAAGGTTGGGGAAAGAGGAGATAAGAAATATCTGGTTCTCAATAATCCTAAGTGTCGAACGACACTTCCATTTATAATCTCCCAAATCCAACGTCTGCTGATCATCAATTCAGTCGACAAGACCAGCAGGTATCGACCAGCAGGTACCATCTCTGTCTTTCGTTAAAAACCAGCAGCAACAACCAAATAAGCATTCGCAAGAAAACACTCCAAAACGACACCGTTCCAACTTATCAAAACGACGCCGTAGCGTTATATCAGCAGGCAGCAGATCTCTTCAAAACAAACAACGACTGGTTCCAGCTGCAACATCCAAAACGCAGCGTTTTAACTTAATCAAACAACGTCGCAGCGCCTACACAAACAAATCCAGTCGATGCACTTAAAAAACCAGCAGGTGCACAAGGAAAACTCTCACAGCTGGTTACCACGTGCGTAATAGACGCTTTCTCAAAACGACGACGCATGTAAACACCAGCAGTTGCATGTGGGAAACTCCTACTGCTGGTTTCTCACTATGACGCAAGGCACACGTAAGCGTTACTATCAGCAGCTTGTCACTCCTATCTAACACAACTGCTGAATCCCCTAGTCAACACTCAAAACGTTGACCAACACGTGTCGCTTCCTTAATCATTCTCGCGCCAAAAGCAATATCGGCCAGCAGCAACCCTTCGAAATGAACTAAAACCAGCAGATGCAACGCGTCACGCCTACGTCACCCTACCGATGCCAACACCAGCAGGTAGCTACAGTATCGTTGACCAGCGTTGACTTCACCAAATTTCGCTATTTCTCGTTTCCTATACTAGCGCTGCGACTGATGAATCAGCAGGAACCATATTCCCTTCGTAATTCCCTCAAAAACATGTCATTAATCCCAAATTCAACTCAATTAATCACAAATCTAATTTCACAATCCTCACAGACTGCCTTCTTCAAAGGAAGAAACAGTTCTGTTGCAAATCGATGCTGAAAGACCTACGGTCTTCACACCAAAAAGATTAAAAATGGAATGAAATAACCATTCCACAACAATTCATAATTAATACTACTCAAATACCTCGAAATATAGAACGTAGAGATATTTCTCAAATAATTGAAGAAGAAGATGGCAAAATTACAATTAAATTTAATTCACCTAAACAATCTACTCCTACTCCAGTATTACAAAGATCTCAATCCCGTCATTCATTCTCAACTTTTTCAAAAACAACTTCAAAATACGATTTTGTGACTCCTATTCCAAAGCCTAGATCAGGCCCTTCATCACCTCAAAATTATTCTCCCCCAACTTCTCCTTCAATCTCCAGTATGGTCATGATGATTACATCTGGAAAAGAATTTAACCCAGATTTCGAATATTTAAATGAAGAAATGCAAGATAAATTTCATAATGAGAAAAGAAAATGGTATACGCGTCATGCCTACGTCACCCTACCGATGCCAACACCAGCAGGTAGCTACAGTATCGTTGACCAGCGTTGACTTCACCAAATTTCGCTATTTCTCGTTTCCTATACTAGCGCTGCGACTGATGAATCAGCAAGAACCATATTCCCTTCGTAATTCCCTCAAAAACATGTGATTAATCCCAAATTCAACTCAATTAATCACAAATCTAATTTCAAAATCCTCACATTCTCCCCACCTTAAGGGATTTCGTCCTCGAAATCAAAGGTAAACTACGGGAAAATTCAATCAATATACAAACCAGCACAAAATATAATCAAATTCGAAGCAAAACTAGAAATTTACCAGGAAATTCTGCACCATCAGTGCTCAAACAGATGAGGCCAATCTTGTCTCATCTTCTCCTCAACTTCCCAGGTCGCTTCTTCTCGGCCATGCTTGCTCCATTGGACCATCACTAATGGGATTATCTTGTTCCTCAGCTGTTTCTCAATACTATCCAAGATCTGCACCGGATATTCGACATAACTCAAGGCAGAATCCAGCTCAACTTCGTCAGTTCTCAAAACATGGGACGGATCCGGCTCAGATTTTCTCAACATTGACACATGAAACACATCATGCATCGCGGCTAACCCTCGGGCAGCCTCAGTCTATAAGCCAATTGTCCAATCCGCTCGATAATCTCAAAGGGACAAACGAATCTGGGAGCCAATTTTCCTTTAAATCTGAATCTCATCACGCTCTTGAAAGGAGAAATCTTGAGAAACACACGATCGCCAACCTCAAACTTTAACGGTCGACGTCTACGGTTCGCATAGCTAGAGAAACGGTCTTGAGCAGCTTTCATTCTACTCCGAATCAAGTCAATTTGATCCTTCATGTGCTGAAAAAACTCCGGTGTAGAAAGCTGTCTCTCGCCAACTTCTTCCCAACAAATCGGGGATCTGCACTTTCGACCATACAATGCCTCAAACGGAGCCATTCCAATAGTGACTTGGTAGCTGTTGTTATACGAAAACTCTACCAAGGAAAGCGAATCCTACCAGCCACCGCTGAAATCCATCACTACTGCTCGCAGCATATCCTCTAAAGTCTGGATAGTCCGCTCAGACTGTCCGTCTGTCTGTGGGTGATAGGTTGTGCTCATCGCCAATCTCGAACCCATTGTTGCTTGCAGACTCTTCCAGAATCAGGAAGTGAACCTTGGATCTCTGTCGGACACTATCGAAATCGGAACTCCATGCAATCTAACCACATGGTTGATGTACAACTTCGCCATCTTTTTCATCGAACACCTCACATCATAGGGAATGAAATGGGCTGACTTAGAGAGTCTATCAATCATAACCCAGATCGCATTGCATCCCCTACTCGATCGAGGTATATGAGTCACGAAATCCATGGCGATGTGCTCCCAATTCCATTGGGGCACCTCTAAACTCTGGAGCAATCCACCAGGTCTCATTCTCTCAGCCTTGACATGCTGGCAATTCAGACATCTAGCAACAAAAGCAGAAATGTCGCTCTTCATACCTGCCCACCAGCAGTGAGACTTCAAGGCATGATACATTTTCCTCTCACCTGGGTGCACACTGTATCGGCTACAATGCGCTTCATTCATGAGGGTCTCTTTCAAATCAATCAGGTTAGGAACTACTAATCTCCCTCGGAATCTCAAACATCCATCAGAAGCAACAGAAAAATCATCAGACTGACCTGACTGTGCCTTAATCCTCAACTCATGGATATAGGGGTCGGTCCTCTGCGCCTCCCTGATGTTCATCACAATCTGCGGTTCCACCTGAAGAGAAGAAACAAAGAAATACTGATCACCTGGCTGGAATCGCCAACCAGAAGTACTCAACTCCTCATGAACTTTCGAAATACTCAAGGATGCTAACATATCAGGCTTGGTCTTCCTACTCAAGGCGTCGGCAACTGAGTTCATCCGCCCAGACTGGTACTGAATCTCACAGTTAAAGTCCTTGAGCAATTCCATCCAACGTCGTTGCCTCATGTTCAAATCTGACTGCGTGAAGATGTATTTCAGGCTCTTGTGGTCGGTGTACACCACAAATTCTTCACCATAGAGATAATGCCGCCAGATCTTCAAGGCAAACACTATCACAGCCAACTCCAAATCATGAACCGGGTACCTCGTCTCGTGAGGCTTCAACTGTCAAGACGCATATGCAATCACGTACCCGTTCTGCATCAGAACACACCCTAAACCATTCATAGAAGCATCGGAGCACACCACAAAACCTCCAGATCCAGACGGCAGAACCAAGACAGGAGCAGTAGTCAACTTCTCCTTCAGCGTCTGAAAACTGTACTCGCACTCATCAGTCCATACAAATCTCTTATCTTTCTGAGTCAACTGCGTCATAGGCCTGGCTATCGAAGAAAACTTCTCAATGAAATGACTATAGTAGCCGACCAACCCCAAGAAACTACGGATCTCTGAAACGTTTCGAGGTCTCTCCCAGTTAAGCACTGCTTCGACCTTGCTCGGATCTACAGAAATCCCTTGTGCTGAAATCACGTGACCCAAAAAGATAATCCTGTCGAGCCAAAACTCGCACTTGCTGAATTTGGCATAGAGCTGCGAGTCTCTCAATCTCTGCAATACTAGTCTCAAATGCTCCTTGTGCTCTCTCTTGCTCCTCGAGTACACCAAGATGTCATCTATGAAGACGATTACGAACCGATCGATATACTCGCTGAAGACGCGATTCATCAAATCCATAAAGACAGCGGGGGCATTCGTCAATCCAAAGCACTTGCTGAATTTGGCATAGAGCTGCGAGTCTTTCAATCTCTGCAATACTAGTCTCAAATCAAATGCTCGCTCTCTCTTGCTCCTCGAGTACACCAAGATGTCATCTGTGAAGACGATTACGAACCGATCGATATACTCGCTGAAGACGAGACGCATCAAATCCATAAAGACAGCGGGGACATTCGTCAATCCAAAAGGCATGACAAGAAACTAAAAATGCCCATATCGAGTCC